>SNQJ01S0002118.1:205974-232697 GCA_010110895.2 Picea sitchensis | reverse complement strand
TTTACACCCCAGAAGTATGTACACTCTTCCATGCGGGGGAGTGCAGAGGGGGGGGTACCCCCTCTGCAGGGTCTGGGGGGGCTATCCCCCCGGCCAGGGGAAAGCCGGCCCTCAAAAGGGGTTTGGGGGCGAAGCCCCCTAAGGAAAAATTGCCTTGTAAATGTATATTGTAATTTCATTGTAAATATGGACCGTTCATTATAATGTCGCAGATCTAACGGTAGAAATTATGTTAGGGTTTTTTTCCCTAGAAGGCAACCCTCTGTTATGAGGGAAATTTATTGCGGCTATGTATGATGGCGAGTATTGTCTTTCTGAAAGAGGAGACTGTGAGAGAAAGAAGAGGAAGTTACAATGGGATCTGCTGTAGGTTGTATCCCTTCATTTGTTGGATAATAATAAAGGAAGGACATGGCAATTTCTCTGGTGGACGTAGCCCACACTGGGTGAACCACATAAGTCTGTGTCTCTCTTGTATTGTGTATCTTCTGTGTTTTGTTTCCGCATTTGTTTTATTTTATTGCTTCGTGGTCTTGTTTTTCTAACATGGAGGACATGGAAAAAAGTGTACCAAGGATCTATGTAGCCCTGGACAACAAGCAAGATGAGTTTCAATCACACATAATTGAATTAGAAGGTCTCATTGATAACCATGTCTTTACTATTTTAATATATTCAAGAGCTAGTCATAGCTATATAAATCCTAAGGTAGTGGAAAGATTGCAATTTCCAAGAAGCAAGCAGGGGAAATCTTGGATGGTACAAATGGCTACATGAGCCAAGAGAAAAGTTGTTGAGCTGGTTAAATCATGTCCAGTGGACATGAATGGGCTAAGTACCAAGGCAGATTTGAACATCCTTCCATTGGGTTCATATGTCTGTCTAATTGGTATGGATTGGTTGGACCAACACCATGCTATCTTAAACTGTCACAAAAAGGAATTTACTTGCCTAAATGAGGAAGGGAACCCAAGAACAATCCAAGGAATTCCTAGGGCAGTTACTGTCTGAGATATCTCAACAATGTAGCTGAAGAAGTGTTACAGGAAGGGCTGCCAAATATTTGCAACTCATATGGAGGACGCACCTAAGAATAAGGTGCCAAATATGGAGGTTCACTCAGTCCTGAAAGATTCTGAGGATGTATTTAAGGAGATACCAGGACTACCCCCAAAGAGAGATATTGATTTCTCTATAAATTTGATGCCTGGAGCAACTTTAGTATCCAAGATTCCCTATAAGATGAGTACACTAGAGCTGAAGGAACTACAAATGAATCTTGAAGAAATTTTGAATAAGGGGTATATACGCCCAAGTGTCTCACCTTGGGGTGCCCCGGTTTTATTCGTGAAGAAGAAAGACGAGACATTGAGACTGTGTATTGACTTCACACAATTGAACAAAGTGACTATAAAGAACAAGTATCCTTTGGCAAGGATTGATGATCTCTTTGATCCGTTAAAGGATGCAAGGATATTCTCAAAGATTGATCTCAGGTCAGGATATCATCAAGTAAGGATTAGAGACGAAGACATTGGTAATACTGCCTTCTGGACAAGGTATGGTAATTACGATTTCACAGTGGTGCCATTTGGGTTATCAAATGCACCAATTGTTTTCATGTTCTTAATGAATGGTGTTTTTCGGGAATATTTAGACAAGTTTGTCATTGTCTTTTTGGATGACATCCTGGTATATTCCAAGTCAGAAGAAGAACACGAGCATCACTTGAGGATGGTATTACAAGTGTTAAGAAAACACCAATTGTATGCGAAATTGAGCAAGTGCTCCTTTTATCAAAACTGAATTCACTATTTGGGGCATATCATATTCGAAGAAGGGATACCAATGGACCTTGAAAAGATTGAGGCCATTAAAGGGTGGACAACACCTAAGAATGTGATCGAATTCAGATCCTTCAAGGGTCCAGCTGGATACTACAGAAGATTCATTGTAGGGTTTTCGATGATTACTCACCCAATCACTTCCTTGCAAAGAAAGGGGGTGAAGTTTCAATGGAAAACATGATGTGAAAAGAGCTTCCATCAATTGAAGCAGTTGTTAATGGGTGCTCCAATTCTGAGGATTGTTGATCTGAATGAAGATTTCGTGGTTTGCACAGATGCATGCAAAGAAGGACTTGGTGGAGTCCTTAGTCAGAGTGGGTTTGTGATATGTTTTGAATCCAGAAAATTGAAAGAGCATGAAAGGCTCTATGCCACTCATGATTTGGAGTTGGCATCCATAGTGCATGCCTTGAAGAAGTGGAGGCACTACCTCACGAGAAAGAGGTTTGAGATGAGGACATGCCATAATGGTCTGAAATATTTGTTTGATCAACCAACTTTAAATGCTAGGTAGAACAGATGGTTGGAATTCCTCTGTGAGTATGACTTTGATATTAAGCACATCAAAGGAAAAGAGAACAAAGTGGTTGATGCACTTAGCAGGATAGTGCATGAACTGTATTCTATAACCATTATCATGTATCAAACTGATCTTAAAAGTGGAATTTATGAGGTTGCAAAGGTAGATTTGCGGTACATAGTGTTAGTAACAAAATTACAGCAAGGTAAAATGCAACAAAAAGTTGAAGATTATGGATTGGGAAATGATGGAATTCTCTTGTACAAGAACGTAATTTATGTACTCGATTCTCATGAATTGAAGAGTATGATTTTGAAGGAGATGCATAATGTACCTTATGTTGGACACCCAAGATATCAAAAAATAGTTGCAACAGTCAAAAGCTAATATTATTGGCCAGACACGAAGAAAGGATATTGTTGAGTACATTGCTAAATGTTTGGAGTGTCAAAAGGTCAAGGCTGAGAATAGACACCCAACTGGGTTGATGTAGCCATTTCCCATTCTCGAGTGGAAGTGGGAAGTGGTGACAATGGATTTCATCACCAAATTACCTAGAACAAGCAAGCAACATGATGCTATCATGGTGGTGGTGGAAAAGCTTACCAAAGCTGCCCATTTCATTCTTATGAAGGTTACTCACAAGGAAACCAATGTTGTTGATATTTATATGAGGGAAGTAGCACGCTTGCATGACATACCCAAGACAATTGTGTTTGACAGAGACCCAAAGTTTACCTCAAAGTTCTGGAAGGGATTATTCAAAGAGCTCAAAACAAATATGATCTTGAACACAACTTATCATCTCGATTCTGATGAGAAAACAAAAAGGGTGAACCAAGTGATAGAGGATATGCTATGTATGTACGTGATGGAAAACCATATAAATGGGAAGATTAACTACACTTGGTAGAATTTTCCTACAACAATGGGTACCAAGAATCACTAAAAATGAGCCCATTTGAGGCACTTTATGGTAGAAAGTGCAACACACCAATAAGCTGGGACAACCCAGCTGATAGAGAAGTGATTGGGCCAAAGTTGCTCAGAGAAATGGAAGAGAAAATGTTGAAGATAAAAGATAATTTAAAGGATACCCAAGACAGGCAGAAAAACTATGATGACAAGAGAAAAACTCACATGGAATTTAAAGTGGGTGATCATGTTTTCTTGAAGGTGAAGGCCAACAGAAGTTCCCCGAAGTTGGGAAATTGTTCCAAGTTGGTAGCTAGATATTATGGGCCGTTTGAAATCCTAAAGAGGATTGGACCAATAGCTTACATGCTTGCATTACCTGCATCTATGATTATTCATAATGTATTCCATGAATCATTGCTCAAAAAATATATACCTGATGCTAATCATGTTATTGATTGGAATGTGATTCAGGTGGAGCAAGGAAGCGCTTTTCAAGTGCATCCGATATGCATTCTGGACCAGAAAATCAAATAGCTCTGGAATCGATCCATAGGGATTGTAAAGGTCCAATGGACCTGGTACAGTCCCGAGGACACAACTTGGGAGCATGAAGATGCTATGCAGGCATAATACCCACATCTTTTTGAAGATTTTAGAAATCTTGTTGATATTATGTAAGTAAGATGCACTAATGATATTGTAATACCCCAAGGGTGAGCCCCTGTTGAATTGTAATGATGTTTATAGGCTGGTGAGGAAAGTGTTTATAAGTTGGGAGGCTGATGTATTTATTAGGCCAAAGAGCCCAGATGCTGAAGGCCAGGGAGACTGATTTTGTACATGTAAGTACTCACATTATTAATATAATTACATCACTTTGTGTAGACCAACCATGAAGAAAGATTTATGGGGGACTAAGATCCACTAGGTAGGGAAAGGGATGGGGCTGAGAGGCTTGAGAAAAGGGCTAAGCCAGAGGGCTTATTGCTAAGGGAATATTATAATATATTTTCCTAAAAGACTAAGGTTTGGGGAAATAACCCATGTTATCCCAAGTTCATTTGGGGAGAGGAATGAACTCCAAGTGGAGAGGAATGGGCTCCCAAGAAGAGCCATGTGTCAAACTAGGTGCATGGAGTTTTTTGGCAGAAAATCCGTCATCGTGGGGGTTCACTAGCCATTCTTTCCATGCTCCCCACTCATGCACGCACTTAGATTGAGCATTCACGCAGCCAACCATTTCCTCCATCGTGGACCTCTGCAACCTTTGAAACCTGCAAACCCGTGAAGCTAACCTGTTTTGCTTGTGAGGCACAACACGAATGCGTAGTGCCTGAGCCATATCACACCCTAGCCATTTTAATATTGCTACCCACATTTTTCTCTTGACTGGTGTGGCTTGCTGTCATTACCAGAACCCATACTCGATTTTGCTACTGTGGTTACCCATTTGACTTAGGAGTTCATCAGAAGAAGCAGATTGTCATGCCTGTGGTTTTGAAGAGGTGGGTTGTTAGGCCCGTGGATTGAAGAAGCAGGTTGTCGGGTCTATGGGAAATTCTCACCTGGATAGGATGATACCAATTTGCAACACCCCCAACCTTCTGCTTGGCAACATCACGTGAAATAAATATAAAACAAAACTTCTCACTCCATTCTGATAATCAAACTGTCCATACCCAGGCATAGACCTGTTGGGCTATGGAAGACATAGCTCTTTGCATAACATCATAAATATAAACTTAAACAACTAATATGCATTCTACCAATACACAAGTTAATGCAAAAATCACAGAAATCTGTTGCAACAACTTAGATAGGAAATATTATAAATATCATGGCATGTACATAATACACATCATAAAATTTAACATAGAGATGGTACTTATATTTTTATGAAAGTCACCAACTGCGTACATACCTTCCACGAACCTCCCAACCTTAGACCACGCTGCTCCAAACTATCAGTAGTGGGTTACCCCCGAGCTGGGACAAAACTCCACCCAGGGTAAAGGGAATCCTAGGCTAGGATGAGACTATAGAAAGTTGCACAATGAAACATGAAGGATTCCCTCCCAGGAGCCTACTTACATCCACCACTCACATAATATCATTCCCCACAAGCCTGCCCCACCCTGGGAATATACACCTTCATTGTTCCACAGTCCATCTATTGCTCCAATTCCCTTCCAGGGCTTCAACAACAAGTCGAATCATGAATTCTCAGAGCTCTGTAGCTGCTACTGGATTCCCTCCAAAAGAAATCACTTCCCAAACAATCTCTCTCACCTAGAGAGAGTTTCTCACAGGTCTGATAACCCGCTTCTTCAATCCATGGGATTGAAAACCCACCTCTTCAAAAACATAGGCACGACAACCTGCTTCTTCTAGCCAACTCCTAAGTCGAACAGGTAACCACAATAGCAAAATCGGGTATGGGATCTGGTAATGACAACAAGCCACACCAATATAGAGAAAAAACGTGGGTAGCAACAAAAAAATGGCTAGGGAGCGATATGGCTCATGAACTATACCAACTGGTGTTACAAGTGTTAAGAGAGCACCAACTGTATGCCCAATTGAGCAAGTGCTCATTTTATCAAAACCAAATTCACTATTTGGGGCATATCATATCCGAAGAAGGGATAACAATGGACCTTGAAAATATTGAGGCCATTAAAAGGTGGACACCACCTAAGAATGTGACATAAGTCAGATCCTTCATGGGTCTAGTGGGATACTACAAAAGATTCATTGTAGGGTTTTCGAGAATTTCTCACTCGATCACTCCCTTGCAAAGGAAGGGGGTGAATTTTCAATGGACAACATAATGTGAAAATATATTCCAACAATTGAAGAAGTTGTTAACCAACACTCCAATTTTGAGGATTGCTGATTTGAATGAATATTTCATGGTTTTCACAAATGCATGCAAAGAAGGACTTGGAGGAGTCCTCAATTACAATGGGTTTGTGATATGTTTTGAATCCATAAAATTGAAAGAGCATGAAAGACTCTATGCCACTCATGATTTGGAGTTGGAAGCCATAGTGCATGCCTTGAACAAGTGGAGGCAGTACCTCATNTTTTCCAATCTGCAATAGTTTCTTTTGGACCCAAGCAGTTCCTGTCTGATGTTCTCATGATGCTAGCGCTCTGATCCCAAATGCACGAGCTGTAGGGGCAGAGGTTGAGGAGATGATTTTGAGTTTCTTCTTCTTGTCCACATAGTTGACACCAAGAAGGGCCGATGAAACCCCATTTTCTTAGGTTATCCCAAGTGAGGATGTTGTTGTGTGCCACTAGCTAGAGGAAGGTGCTGACTTTTGGCCAAGATTTCATATTCCATATTTTCCTCCAAATCGCCTTGCAAGGCAGGGTGTTGTGGCCTGCTTTTAAGGAGTACGCTTCACTGATGTTGAAGGTGCTTATGGTAGAGTGGCCCCACTTAAGAATGTCCTCCCCTGTTTGACTAAAGATTTTTCGTGTGGAGAGAAGCTCCTGTAGGGGTCAGAGGTTGACAGTCAGGGGAAAATTTAGGTGTTCATGGTTGCTTTTCCAGGTGCACCAAAGATCTTCAGGATCGAAAGGCATCCATAAATCGATGACTTTGTGTAAACCAACGACAACTGTAAGGGGAATGAGGTCTCTGAGGTTTGGAACTGTATTCAGGGTAGGGAGTTGATGCCACAAATCACTCCAGAAGTTTGCCAAAGTGCCATCTTGCAGTTCCCAGAAAGAATGGTCCATGATGAGTCCTTGATTGTTTCGGGTAGCATTCCAGATGAGCGATCCTTGGCCTTGACCATTCCACCTGATGAGTTCTTTTTCCGGGGTGTTTGGGGTGTATTTTTTCCTCCACAGACATGCCCAGAGATCCTGGGGTCTTTTGAGC
Organism: Picea sitchensis; assembly: GCA_010110895.2. Taxonomy (NCBI): domain Eukaryota; kingdom Viridiplantae; phylum Streptophyta; class Pinopsida; order Pinales; family Pinaceae; genus Picea; species Picea sitchensis. The sequence goes on along the minus strand of SNQJ01S0002118.1, from coordinate 225,517 downwards.
CATCTCCACCAGATTTTAGCGCTGAGGACTTTGTTGAGAATGGTTGGGTCATGAAGACCGAGACCCCCTACTTTTTTGGGATTGCAGACCTTTTCCCAGCTTACCAAGGATATTTTGCATCCTTCCTTGACTCCTTGCCACAAGAAGCTTCTTTGGATCAATCTTAAGGTGCTTTGTATGAAACTCAGGGCCGCTAAGGCTGAGAAGATGTAGATCGGGAGAGCTTGTAGGACAAATTTGAGGAGAACGAGGCGTCCAGGCAGATTGAGAGAGTGAAAGGTCCAGAGGGTGAGTCTCTTTTTGAAGCTGGACAACAGGGGGTTCCAAGGGGAATTTCTGAGTGATTTATCAATGAGGGGGATACCCAGGTAGACTGACGGGAGGACACTGTGGGTGAAGCCCAGGATGAGGGTAAGATGGGTTTGGATGGCTAGAGGCGTGTTGAAGAAGAAGACTTGGGATTTGATTAGGTTTACTTCCATGCCTGAAGCTTCACAAAAGAGGTCAATGATAGATCAAGAACAATGAGCTTCTCTGGCTGTGGCAAGTCCCATGAGAAGGATGTCGTCTACGAATTGGCTATGAGAGATGGGGGGAGAGATACTGTGGGGGGTGAGGCCTGAGAGCGAGTGGTCCCTGATGGCTGCTTTTAGCATGCAGCTGAGCCCTTCTACCATTAGGATGAAGAGGAAGGGTGAGAGAGGGTCCCCTTGTCTGATTCTTCTTGAGGGGGAAAAAGGTTTAGACAGGACGCCATTGATGAGGATTGAGAAAAGTGTCGAGGAGGTGAGGTTGACAATCCAAGAGACCCAGGTGTGATCAAATCCAAATGCTAGGAGAGTAGCTTTTAGATAGCTCCAACTTATCTTATCGAAGGTTTTGGAAAGATCCAGCTTTAGGAGGATGCCCTATATTTTGTTAGAGCGAAGGGAGTGTATAACTTCATGAGCTAAGATGACATTGTCCAAAATTTGGGGCCTTCAACATAGCCAGATTGCTCAGGGGAGATTAAGAACGATAGTATGGGCTTGAGGCGGGTTGCAATGATCTTGGTTAGAAGTTTGTAAATGACGTTACAAAGGGATATGGGTCTAAAGTGAGTTGGAGAGGTGGTATTGTTCTCTTTGGGGATGCGTGTGAGAAAGGTAGCATTGAGGGCTTGGAGGACCTTGCCAGATCTTTTGGAGTCCTCAATGATTTCCCACACATCCTCACGGATGAGATCCAAACAAGAGTGGAAGAAATATGAAGTGAAGCCATCTGGCCTGGGGGCCTTCCCGAGCGGGGTGGCCTTTAGAGACTGATCAACCTCCTCCTATGTGATTGGTCTCATCAGGGCTTTGTTTTGCTCCTTGGTGACCTCCTTAGGTATGTGTTTGATGATGGAGGTGATGGTCTGCGATTGATTTGACGGGGGTTCCATTAGGAGAGATTGGTAGTAGGTGAGCAATTCCTTTTCCACATCTGCGTGTTGTTGGATTTCTGTTCCTTGTTCTGAGATTAGATGGGTGATGCGGTTGGATTGGTGCCTCTGGATCATGGACCTATGGAATAATTTGGTGTTTTTCTCCCCCTCTTTTAGCCACGTGATGCAAGATTTTTGTCTCCAAAGAATTTCCTCTTGCGCTTTCCTTTCTGCTAGCTGATTATTGATGAGCAGTTCCTGCTTTTTGGAGCTTCCATTAGATCCTGTGTTTGGATTTGGTGTTGTAATGTTTTCATTTGTTGATGTAGATGCTCCTGTTCTTGGAATATATTACCAAAGATGGACTTGTTCCAGATTTTGAGTTGTTGCTTGAGGTTTTTTAATCTTTGCTAGAATCTGTACATTGGGGTTCATGTTTGTATGGCTACCTCTTACCACCAGACCTTGATGTTTGCTTGAAAATCTGGGTGGTGCAACTAGAATTTTTCAAAGCGGAAGGGCTTTCTTCCTGGGGTATTGGAGATGTTGAGGGTTAGAAGAATTGAACAATGATCTGAACCCACAACATCAATGACTATGGCATTCCAAGCTAGCCCATCCATCATGGTGGCCTCAGAAAGGAGGAAGCGGTCCAGTTTGTTGGATACATGATGGGCCCACGAACGTCTGTTGGACCAGGTGAAAGGCCCGTTATCTGTTTCGACATCGATGAGGTTCAAAAGGTCAATGGTGCAGTTGAAGAGTGTGTTGTCAGTTCCCAGGATGCGATTGCCTCCATTTTTCTCCTCCAGCCCCGTGATCATATTGAAGTCGCCCCTAAGAATCCATCTTTGGGGGCCTAAATGATCAGCTATCCATTCCATGTGTTGGAGGAATGCTTCTTTATCCCCTGGTCTGGGGGGTCCATAGACATTTGTGATGTAGCCCTATTTGTTCAAGCCAATGAAGCGAAAGGAGGTTGTGATTGTCCATTTCGAAGTTCAAAAGTTGTCCAACAAGATAGTGGTTGGATTCCAGAGCAAAGATAGACCTCCTACTACCCCATTAGCGTCTACTTCTATATGTTGTGCCTGTGTCCATCATCACTGGAGTGTGATCTGTGCCTCTGTTCTCGCACATTTTGTTTCCTTTAGGAGTAGAATATCCATCTGTTCCTTCCTGATTTTGTCTTTGAGAAAGGTTTGTTTTCCCTTTGCGTTGAGGCCTCTTATATTCCAGGATAGTATCTTCATGAGGATGGTGGGGGTTGGAGGGGGGGAAAGTTGTCCGAGATCAATTGAATTTGACCTGAGTTGACAAGGAAGTTACCAACATCCTGAATGAGCTGGTGTTTCGGTTTCCTGCCTCTTTCTTTCTCCTCCTTTATGGTTTTTCATTGTTCCTTAGTGGTTTCCTTCTGTATTCCTAGGCTTGTGCTGGCTCGGGCTTTACCTCCTGCAGAGGAGATAAGGAAGACTTTGTGCACCTTACGTAGTTGATCAGGCGGTATGGTATACAAATGTTTCTTACAATAGGCTTGTTCTAAATGTGCCATATCGATTCTTGCTAGCTCTTGATCCTCCAGATCTGTGTCTGGATCACCCATTTTTGACCCGAGAGTGGCAGGGAGGGAGTTCTCCGTGGCTATTGGTTGTGAGTAAGAGAGAATGGGGGGATCTTGTGTGACAGAGATTTGGTCGGTTGTAGGGGTTGTCAGGGGGTTGGTAGAGGACGAGGGGGTTTCCCCCGGGGATTGGAGGGCATCAAATGAGTTCTTGGTATGGGGTCCAATGGGGGCTTGGGGGGGTACTCTTTTCATCTGATGCTTCTGTTGACCCGTGACCTAGGTGAAGTCATCCTTGGGTTTGTCAAAGTCTTCTGGAGTTGTCTTGGAGGGGTTATTTAAAGGGAATTCTTGGAAAATATGGCCATGCTCTTGACACTTGCGACATCGGAAGGGAATATGCTCATAATCCAAGGTTTGGGACCATTCCTCATCTTGATAATCCATGATAATGGTTCCAGGGAGGGGTTTTGAAATATTTAAATAGACACATATACGTGCATAAGTAGTGTACCTTCTTTGTTTTGTTTCCTTCGAGGCTTTGACATAGCTGCCGATGGTGTTTCCAATCTCCGCAAGGATCTCCGCCAACCAAAATTCCTGTGGGAGTGAATATAGCCTTAGCCAGACCGATGCATGGGTGAAATATTATTTTTCTGGGTTGAATCTCTCCGTCCAAAATTGGAGAAACAAGCCTGCCGAGTTGTAGAAGTACAACCCCCCTTCAAAGATATGATTTATGTCCTCCAGATTGTGCAATATGATCGTAAAGAAGCCTTTTGATCCAAGTTGGAGGTCATAGTGGCCCTTGGGTTTCCACCAATGGTGAATCCATTTGACCAGATATTTTTATGAGGGCCATAGCCCCAGGAATTTGCCGATCAGAGAAAAGTCGCGCATATACTGCTTTTGATCCTCCATTCACGACGAGCTAATGGTGTATTTGGGAGTGGTCGGGGCTTGTGGAATTCATTTCCCAGGTTCCCAAGTGCATTTGGTTCTTGGTTGGCTGGTTTTCGGATCGATGTCCATGGGTTTTTCCTTTGGCATTTCGTCTTCCCAAATGAGTTTCTGCATACCTTCCGGGAGTTCGAACGTTGGCCGCTTGAAGTGGTTGGAGCCTTTCTCCTTTCCTGTAACAACACTATAGGAGGGGGCTGGGGGTGCCCCTCCCTCGGCCTCCATGGCCATGACTATGGAGAGAGGGCGACAAATGATGTAGGTTTCTGGGCAGAAACCCTAGCACCGAATTTAAAAATATGCATCAGAAATTAATCATGTTTAGTTAGCTATTGTTAATGTTGGATATTTGATAAATTTTATTGTTAATATTGAATATTTGATAAAGTTTTTTTCTAATATTTTTATAAGAGGATTGAGGAAGATAATGTAAAAACTAGTTTAATTGATTATTGTTAACATTAGTTAATTTTAAGTACTTTTTCAAAAACATTTCAATAAATTTACTAAAAATGATATCATAAAATTTTCTCAAAACTTTAAAACATGAAATGTTGACATAAGTACCTTTTCCTTATCTTTATAAATAATTAAAGTTTAGATTTATTATTTATTTGGGAGGAAATTTTGTCCATGTCATGTAACATCTCAGTAAATTTCCAAAACATGACTCTCCCTTTATGAATACGAGTCATATCAAAAGTTTAATGCTCAATGCATGCATCTTGCTTTGCTATGGATGAAGCGTGCTAACTTGGAAACAATATTCCTTCTCGAGTTATTTTTTTGGCAGGTTTTCAAGCGATGCAGTTTTAAATTTCCAGCCAATTTAGAATTCTGATAATTTTTTTGAGCATCTGGGTTGGTTTAAAATGGGGCAAAACCCATAGGGTAAGGTTCTAAAATGCATGGAACTTTGATCCATGTGAAACTCTAACTACCCCTGAAAATCTGGCCGAATTCAAGACCATTTTTTGCCGGAAAAGCGGGTATGTTTGCTCCCGAGTTATCCTACTCCTGTTATGGACCATTTTGATAAGATCCTTCGTAATAAAAAGTATTAACCTACTCATTTATTCCGGCCCACTCTTAAATTTTTAAAAGTGTTATATCAAAGAAATATTAAAATTGTCAACATTAGTATTAGAACGAGTGATGACATCACACATGGCAATTATCATAAGTTAGATTAGAGATAAATAAAATTTATCAAAATTTAGTTGGTGCATTCATTGCTTTTTTTAGTAACTTGTAGATTTATATTAAGTTAAAAGAATGCACAAAATTGCAAAGATATTACATCCAAAATGCTTTAAAGATATTCAATTATAGTAAATATCTAATTTGTCTATGAGCCAATAATTTAGTCTAATAATGTTTAGAGACAAAATGACCTAGTACTTTTGAGAGGTGTAAATTCTACAAAACAAACCAAATAATCTAATAACCTTACAAAACAAACCAAATAATCTAATAACCTTACAAAACATGAAAATTTAACAAAAGGTGTGATTCTTTGCTACTTCTTTCAACATTGTCTTCCCTGTTTATGGAGTTGGCTGCTCAATCTTCCCTATTTCTGGAGTTGTCTGCTCAATTTCCATTACATCATCAAGTTGGTGCACTATTGCTTCCTTATTCAACTTGCCAAAATTGGAATTCACTTATTGGACTTGGTTTGAAGCCCATGAATGATCATCCTTACTCATATTCATCACCGGAGTTTGTGGCATATTACATTTCACTTCCAGGATAACCATTTGATGTTTCCGCTRCACAAGTGTGGCCATAATCGTTGCTACTTGAGACACTACATTTTGTTCATTCTCATGAATCTTTGTATTTGCTGTGTAAATTAATGATCTGTTTGCATGGATAAATTCTTCATGATTTCTCAAGGTCCTTCTCATCTCCCTCAACTCCTGGTAGTCCATTGTGAGGTGATAGGGAGAATGCCAATTCRCCTTCTTAATATCCATTGAAAAATCCATGCCTAGACCCAATGAAGAGAAAGATACCAAAAGAAGGAGACAAACTACTAAAGAGCCACACCAAAGGGGATGAAACACCTTCACTGAAGTTCTGAAACATAGACCTCTATCCTTAGAACTAAAAATAAAACTGCTTGAAAGACATAGAAAAAAAACCAACAACCATAACCATACCACCATGACTAATCCCGTGTTATTCCAGAACCCAAAACAAAAGCCTAGAATAGGAACACACGAGAATTGAAGCATGGATGAACTAACAAAATTTCTGAGAGAAAAACTAAATTTAGCCACATAGTTCATTAGACCTACGAACCCGAGGAGGAGGCTCAAAAAAATTCTACAGCCATAGTCCAAACACCAACATGCTTACCAAGGCTCCAACAAACCAATATTGTTTCCTCGATAGAGCCATCCAAATAATCCCATCATGACTTAGAATTACTCCAATCCCAAACACATAAACATGCATAATCATAACTAAGGATACGTGGGAATGAACCCCTCGTCTTGTCTCATAACTACTCTATCCATACAATCTGAGGGTCACACACTCTGCCATGTGACACCTTAATGCTTTGATACATGGCTTACTTCATTGATACTAAGGAATGGGTTGATTAAGTTGGTTTATGTTGATGCTAATAACCACCTCTTTTAAGAGGGTGACTTTGTTAGCGAAATGGTCCACAATTTGATTGTTCTCTCGAAGGACATGGAAGACATTGATTCTAGAGATGTTTAGGACCTATTTTTCAACCTGATCAAGTATTGCATCTAGAATATGATTAGCAACACCAATCTTGGAAACCATTTTTCCAATGACAATCCTTGAATCCCCTATAACAATTAAAGATCGAATGTTAGCATCAATTGTTAACTTTAACCCTTGCAATAATGCATAAGCTTCCTCTACATTGTTTAATACAATATTGAGACCCCAAACATATGTCAGTGTTGTTGTTCATCCGAAACTTACAATAACCTCCTTGCACCTGCCACCCCAATTCATTGTCTTCTTTGTTATAATAAAGCATCACTTTGCAATTTGACGTAGTGTTATATCTATCTAATGGGTGTGTTAACAATACAATATTTAAGTTAGTGATGCCTTTTGGGAGTAGTCATGTATCAATGGCTATGTTATTTGCATCCTTTGATTTTTTTCCAAATCAGAGTTCCTAGTTTTCGAGTCAAGTTTCCTCAAATTATTGTCCTTTTATTTAGTCGAGATGAATTAAGTCAAATGCTAAGTCCTTGCCTCATGTACAAATCCCGTCATTATTTAAATGTTTGTCATGAGTCTAAGATCTAAATAAAACACCCATAATAATGATTATTACTTTGAAAAGAGTCATTTTATTTTATAAATGACTTAATTTTGAAGTAATAGTTTTTATTTAAAGAAAACCCAAAGTCTACCATTTAAGGCATTATTTATTGCCTTTATTTCATACTTATGTAGGTTTTTATTCTCCTTCGTTTAAATTTTATATTTATCCTCTATTTACAAGCCAAATGTCGAAATCATAAGTTGAGCTTGTTCATACGAGCATCCACGATGATTAATTGCAAAGTGAGATTCGACGACTGCCATTGATTACGACCCCCAAATATGCACAAATTTTAAATAAGGGGAGGGTGTATGCAAAACTTAACGAAGGTTCGAGCTTCATTGACGTGGTGGCTCATGGATGATTCCCCCCTCCCCCTTGGTGGTTTTCAAAACCATATGTCTACCCCCTGCAATTTTTGTGGATTATCAATCTAAAAGACACGTGTAGTGTCAGATTTGGATATGTGGAAACATTGTTCTCTCTTTTGTGTGCGGTTGAGACTATTTTGGAAAAATGGATGGACAGGGTGAAAAACATTGACAGATAAATTAGATTCATCTATCTATGGAACTACATATAATGCATTTGGAGGTGGTAAGAGTGGGAGAGAGGCCTGCCATGCTATTGTTGCTCAATGTGAACTTTCTTGGAAAAATGTCCAATAAATGGAACTTATGTTGGATTGAAAAAATGCCCAATAAATGGAACTTATGTCTACAAGAACCAAGAGTGTGAGGCAGTGACTCTATTCTAATATTTATGCAAACGACAAGAGTGAGAAATATTGTTCCTATGACGTGTCCTCAAGTTATTATGGTGAGTGATTTGAATATAGACATGGAAGATATTTCTCATTTTTTAACCAATGCAAAAAGGCTAGAGACATCCTACACAACACTTAGATCATTCAGCTAGAATCAAGATAATGATATATCTATTTCTAAAGGGCGTCTTGAAGGATGTTAAATATGTCAATAAAATTATTGGGTCAGATCTTATTAGAAAGAATCCAATAGATCAACACTAAGAGGCAAGGAAAAGGATTATTATGTGGGTTTGGTAAATTTCAAAAACAAAGTACAACCCCTATTCGATATGCATAACCAACATGATGAATGTGGAGAGGAATATTATAATTCCTCAGTTTATCGTATGTATAGTTGACTAATTATCCCAATCTCAACTGCAAAGGGTAGAGGTCGAACCTAATGACAATACAAATTGGAGGCGTTTAAGGTTGTTATCTTTGGATAAAAGGCACTAGAAATTCTATTACGATGACAAGCATTCTATCTATATCTAGATTTTATGCAATAAGTCTTCTAAAGGAGGAATTGAATATATTGCATAATGGCTATATGAGCATTTGGAAAACTTATTGGCTCTTTTTTCATGAAGAAATTTTCAATGACATAGATCATTTAGCTTTATCATCAAAAGAGACACATTTCAACAAATTAAGGACAAGCAAGCACTATAATTTTTTGATGTTGATAGGTATATCCTCATTGAAGGAAAAACATCATGGATACTATCAAAGGCATCAAATCTTCTACGAACAAAATCATATCTTATTTCCATTTGAAGAAAATAGGTGGCAGGGTATTTGGCAACTAAATCATATGGAGAATTTTATGCATTGATCAACATGTCCGTGATATGGAGAATTTTATGCATTGTTCAACATGTCTGTCATAGGTGTCAAGTCTTCCAAAGGGCCCATATCTCCATACAACAATTGAAAATCAATTCAGATTTTCACGTATTTGTCAACTTATCTTTTAGAAAAAAAATATGCAACAATTGGTTTTCTTTGAAAATAAACATTGTAACTATTGAATTGATATATTAGTTGTATTTAGAAATAGCAGAAATTTGGGAAAATCTTCCCAAGTAACCAAGAAGACACCTGGCATAATAACAACATAATTCCTATTTTCTGGAGAAATGTGACAACATATAGATTATAGGTGTCAAATCCTCCAAAATTGTTTTATCTTTAGAATATTGACTCCATATTTGAAAGTAGATTTTGAGGTAGCAGTTGAGTCACCAGTTCCAAAATTGAAGGGATTCGTTCAACATTCTATCAAGTTAAAAGAAACAACAAAATATTTCTGAAGGGAAGCGGTTAGGAAGTTTTGGCAAGTGAGGACTGTTTTTTCTTAGAGAATGAGCTTGTGAGGCCATTATTTTGTAAAATCTATGAATATGAGAACTTATGTATTGGATTCATCTTTCATTTATATAGAGCTATGTTTTCCTTTCTATTTTCCCGTATTTAGCTTCTTATGTACCATCCCTGTTCATTATCTCATCATTTGATTGAAATTGGAAGCAACAATTTGGTGTGACTACCACTGTTGCAAATAAGATATAGAGATTTCATATGTTTGTGGCTGAATTTAATGTCTAATACTCAGCTCCTGCATATGATATTTAGTTGGATTCATTTAGTTATTCCTAGCAAAACTATCTTCTTCATCTTGGAATAATAAATATTTATTTTCCCTTTGTTATATTTGAGAGCTAAATGTCTTGTTATTATTCTTCCACCTATCATTTACAATTTTGCGCTCTGTTGGATGAGACTCCATTCCCAATAGATTAGGCCTATGATATATGAAGTTTTACTATCTTTTTATTCTAGTCAACTACCATTCATTCTCAAAACCCTTCCTACCTATTTTTTGTTTATCATTAGAATCTGACACCTGTACTTAATGTTAGAACTGTTGCTTATTGGTAGTGGGAAACCTATGTTCTTAAATCATATGAGATTAGGTTTAAATATGTCTTGGCATGGTTTCTAAACAACCAAAAACCATCTCAAGTTACAACAGAACTTACAATTTTAGACTAACCTTAAGTGAATCTCGACTGTTGATCTTAATATCCAAGTGATTTGGGCCATTGATTCTCCAAAGTTCTTGGTCATCATGAAAGCATGAAATACAGCCTACAAAGCCAAATTTCAACTCTTCAACTTGCAGATCGATGTCATTAATCATCTCTTTAACCATTATGAGTGCAATTTCGATCTTAATTTGCTCATAAATTTTGAGATTTCACTTGGATTTTTATCATTTTCCCAAATTCGTCATAGATCAAAATTTTGCAATGATGAATTTATCAAATTTGTGCTAGTGTTTGGCCCATACAGATCCAGTGTTGAACGAAAATTCCTGATACCAATTGTAACATAACCATTACCAACAAAAATGAAATTTTCTCTGATACTAACTATAAAATACCTGCTTGCTAAAAACATATTTAAATGCTCTATGCGAATAAAACTAACAACATGTGGCATGCTAAATTAATTATGCATGTAATATCATACTAAAAATTTGTGAATGCATTTAATCAAAAAAACATAACATTCCAATATTCATCTTTACAAAATCTAAATGCTAAATTGAGCTCTGACAAGCTCTAACAAAAGATTCCAGGGACTGGTTCTAGGGTTACAGTTTTGGTAGCGAGAATAATGGTGACTAGAGGGGGAGGGAGCGAGACTCCCTCCTACAAGAAAGTGGTGGTGGATAGAGGGAAAAATTCCACGTGACGTAGGGTTTAAGGAACCTCTAATCGGGACCTCAGGATCGGGACAGAGCACCATAAATAAGACAACTAGGGAAAAAAAGAACGAGTGGGGGAGGAGACCAAGGAGGCCCAGGGTAGTATGTCAAAAAAATGAAAAACCAAGTTGGGGAGGAGGGAACAACCCATGAAAACCAAAAATAATGTTAATCCCAAACATTATTCTATAATATCCCCAGACCCAACTCTTCAGAGATCAGATGAAGACACACACCCTGATCTGCAATTTTATGGGCCTGTGGCCTATAGAAAATACCCTGCACAGCTAGATAAAATACCAATGGACGCTGAGTGGAGAAATAGACCTCCACCTAGGATCAAAATATTTTGTAACAACAGTCTTCATGAACTTAGAAGACAGAGATAAGATCTTTGAGGGGCGACCGTATTTCCATGCCTCAACGAGATTGTACATGCGACCTTGGAAGGAAAAATTCTCCTCAGAAAAGGAGACCTTTAAAAGCGTCCCAGTCTGGCTCAGGCTATACTCCCCCCAGCTAGATTACTGGTTGTCGTCCACCTTTGAAGCCATAGGGAACAAGTTGGGGAAATATGTCAAGGCATCTGATGGAACATTAAAATGGAAGTATACATCATATCCAAGAATTTGTATAGATATGGATGTCTCGGGGGAACTCCCAAAGGCAATTAGTATGGAGTTCAAGGATGAGGAATGGATCCAAAGCATAGAATATGAACATATCCCTTTTATATGCAAAAGGTGTCATGAACATGGGCACCTACTAAGAGAATGCCTACTAAACAAAAAATCGAAACATGAAAACTCAAAATAACACCAGGATGAGGACGGTTTTGTTAGGCCAAACTACAAAGGCAGAGGAAATAAGAGACAAGGAAAGCCCCCCACAATGATCAACTCGTAATTAAGGAATAGATTTGAAGGATGGGGAAATCCAAAACAGGGGGAAGAGGAGGAACAAAAAAGGAAAAAGGAAAGGGAGACAAACGAACAAGAAGAAAATAAGACCACAGATAATCAAAACCCTCAAGGAAATCATAGGCACAACAAGGGCACAATCGAAGAAGGAGACAAATAAAAAAATACCCCAATGCAAGAGGTCGATGGAGATTTGGAAATGACACCAAGTGTGGTTGGAACAGAAGACACAGACCTAAGAGATATCATGGAAAGGGAAGGGATAGACCTCTCAAATATACTAGAACAATGGAAAAAGAAAGGAGTCCGCAATATACCAATGAATCAATTGGATCACATCCAATACCTCTTCCTTTTGAGGTAGGAAGCAAAAACCAGAGGAATCAAGCGCATGCATGGAGAAATAGGAAACTTGGGTATCAAAACAGGAGAAGGTCATCCACAACACTCACCAAAGCAGGCAAGACAAAAGAAAGGGAGGAAATCAAGCAATGTAGCCCTATAGGAATTAGGAGTGTTGTTGATAAATTCAGGGAAGATAAAAAATCTCTTTCCCAGCTCCCCCCCACATGTTTAAATGAAGTTTATTACTTGGAACATAAGGGGCCTGAAATAAAAAATCTCTTTACCAACTCCCCCCCACAACGAATCCTAAAAAATAGACTAAAGATGGAACAACCAGATATATGCTTCATTCAAGAGACCAAATGCAATATGGAGAGAATGGAAATAATAAGTAAGAAGTATTGGAATAAGTACAATTTTCTGACTATATATAGTCAAAACACGGCGGGAGGCATTATCACCCTGTGGAACCCACAATCAATGAATCCACTCTCAGCAGAAGCCACTAGGCACTCATTATCTGTAAAAATGAAAGTGATAGGGAACACATAGTAGGTCATATGTACCAATGTATATGGACTGCAAATGTTAGAAGATAAGAGAAGAATGCTCCTAGAATTAGAAAACCTAAAGGAGTGGAAAAATGACCTTCAATGGATTCTGGATAGGGACTTCATCATTATAACTAGTCTGGATGAGAAAAAAAGGGGCAACCGGAGATTGGATAGAGATGCGGAAGAGTTCACAACCTTCATCGAAATAACGAAGCTAGTGGACATCAAGAATAGTAATGGGCAATTTACCTGGAACAACAAAATAAATTTACACTACCAGGTGGCCACAAGGCTAGACAGATTCCTAGTCTCAAAATCTATAATCTTGCAAGGTTTATCTCTGGAAGGAAACATCCTCCCCTAGGGGGGATCATACCACTGGTTGGTGCGATTAGAGGAAAATTTTCAGGAAAGACCAAAGAATAGACCTTTCATATTTGAGAAGTTTTGGATTGACCACCCAAACTTCAAGGATAACATTAAAGCTTGGTGGCAAGAGGAAATCCAAGAATAAGGGACAAAGATGTTTAGACTTCGGAAAAAACTCAAGTACATAAAGGAAAAACTCAAGAAGTGGAACAAAGAAGTTTTTGAAAACATAGACTAGGAAAAAAAACTGAAAGAGGTAACAATGGAAAGGCTACATAAGAAATGCATCCAAGAAGGATACACTGAGGAAAGGAAAAAATAGGAGAACCAATTACTCCAGGATTGGGAAGCCAGATGTAAGAAAGAAGAGACCCTGTGGATACAAAAGTCCAGAATTCAGTGGCTTAAGGAAGGGGATATAAATACCAAGTTCTTCCATAGATCAACTATAGAGATCATATCTCATAACAAAATTCTGAAGATCCGGGATCAGGATGGGATAGAGAGAGAGTCCCACCAGGACATTGAAAACACTCTGGTCAAACACTTCTAGGGGATAGCCAAAGAACCCAACCTAGAAAGGACTGAAGCAATCCAAAGGATTGTAAGGCACATCCGTAACTTGGTAACAAAGGAACACAATGTCAACCTTTGCAAACCCATATCAAAGGAAGAAGTAAACCAAGTGATCCAGGAGATGCCAAATGGAAAGGCCCTAGGCCCAGAAGGATTCATAGTGGAATTTTTTAAAGCTTGTTGGGATGTGGTTAAGTATGATATTTATGGTATAGTGGAGGACTCCAGACACTCAACCTCAATCCTGAAGGCTCTAAACACCACGATGATCACTCTGATCCCAAAAGAAAATGAAGCCAAAACTTCTAATCGATATCGACCGATAGCCTTGTGCAATGTGGTGTATAAGATAATTTCAAAAGTAATAGCTGATACCACTTCTCCCCACTTTGATCTCAAAGGAACATGCGGGATTCGTGGAGGGAAGGAAGATTCTATATAACATCATACAAGCCCATGAAATAATACACACCCTGAAATGTAAAAATAAAGTGGGGATGTTAATCCAGATGGACTTGGCCAAGGCTTATGAAAAAATAAGCTGGCACTATATGGCGAAAATGATGGAAGCATTTGGGTTTGACCAGCACTGGATTAAGTGGGTAACCAACCTAGTCTCTACAACAAGTTTCTCGCTTCTAGTAAATGGAGCTCCAACCAAGCCGTTCTACCCCTTGAGGGGTATAAGACAAGGGGATCTTATATCCCCTTTCTTGTTCATTTTAGTGATGGAAGGACTTAGCAAGAGCATAAAGACAATAACGACCAAAGGAGAAATCAAATGCCTAAAACCGTTTGAAGACTGCACAACCTCAACACGCCAACAATTCGTGGATGATACCTTGGTCCACGGAATCCCCACGGTCAAGGAAGAAAAGGCGTACAATTTGTTTTTAGCAGAGTTTGGAGAAGCCTCTGGGGCTGAAACAAACCACTCTAAATCCATCATCTACTTCTTCAACACAAATCCTGCAGTCCAAAGAAACCTGGCCAACATTTTGGGGTTTGAGAGGAAAACACTCCCAACGAAGTATTTGGGGTGCCCCTAAGGGACAAGGCGTGTAGGAATATAATGTGGGAAGGTGTCATCAACAAGCTGCAAGAGAGGGTTACAAATTGGAATTATAGAAGTATGAACCTAGAAAGACGGTTAATCCTAACAAAAGCGATCCTACAAGCAATCCCAACATATCTTATGTCGGTGTTTCCAGCCCCAAAAGAAATCCTACAAAAAATTAGAGAAATCTAGAGAGACTTCCTATGGAGAGGAGATGAGGACAAAAATAAATGGGCCTTAGTGGCATGGGACAAAGTGTGCAGACCAAAGAACAAAGGGGGCCTCGGGCTACAAGACTCACAGGTAACCAACGAGGCCTACGAGGCAAAACTGTGGCGAAGATGGGTAAAAGATAGCTCGACACCTTGGGTTAAACAGTGGAAATAAAAATACGCCCTAGAGGTCAAACCCCAGAAGAGAATCAGGTTCATGGGAACAGGGGGAGGTTCAACCATCTAGAATCTTTCTTGGAGGAATAAAAATTGGATACAGGGTCACATTTTTTGGGAAATTAGGAATGGGAGAACAACGAGATTTTGGGAGGATTCTTGGCAACAGAAACCCAGAATGGAAAACTAGGACAGAGATGTTATCAAGTAAGAGATGATGCATCAAGGGAAAAAAAAGTTTATCAATATTGGAAATAAAGGGAGGATAACGCCAGGTGGAGAATTTGGGACAACATAAATCCACAAAATAGAGCTCAGGGAGACCCGATGGTGAACGAGATTGAGGAGGAATTGGGTAAAAGGAAAATTTGGGTCTCAGAAGAGGAGGATCAATTAAGATGGGGAAGGAAAAATGGATGGGAATTCAATCTAAAAGAATCACGACACTACATAGCAGGACAGGACCACCTAGAACCCCATTGGGAGAGGATCTGGAAGGTCCCTCAATGGCCAAAGATTAAAGTGTTTGAATGGTTAATATTACACAATGATCCATATTTTATGAGAAAAAATAAATGACTACAGATTATTATAGGTTCTTAACACAAAATAACAGAGATACAGTAAAATTGGTTTTCTATTTAATAAGGAAATAAGTTGAAACTGTAAAATGCAGCGGAAACAAGCTTGTTGGAATGGTAGCGGCTTATCTTTGAGAAGAGATGTGACGTCTGTGCTCATTTGCAAGAATGTCATTAGAATGAGGCTCTGAAGGCCTTTTTACAATAAACAAGAATGCCAAAAACCTAACCCTAGGAGATGAAGCGCCAAAAGTCATGTGGGCCTTGTTTGGGTAAGTTAGTACATCAACTTCTCGGGGTCATAACTTTTGCATACGATCTCCGTTTTAGGCGTATGATAGCCTGTTGGAAAGGTATCATCGAGAGGATTCATTTTGAGGGCTCAATAATGCATTCATCTATTATTGAGAAGCTCTATATTGAAGAAAAAAAAACTTCATTTAGGCCCTCAAAATGGCCCCAGAAGTTAAAACTGCTAAAAATAGTAAATTGCCAAAATTGTCAGAAAACTGTTTTGAGCCAGTTGGAAAAGGTGGATGGCCATAGATATCCACTTGGATCACATAATAATATAATAACTGGGATAGCCTAACAAAAATATGATTCATTGGACCCTCACGTTGTCATCTGTGTGAGATCCAGGAAGAATTGACAGATCACCTCCTAGACGAGTGCAACTATACAACCGAGATTTAAGATTGGGTGGCTACTATTTACCGTTAGTCAAATAGGGTAAGGGGGGATATCAAATCCATAATAAAAAACTGGAAGGAGAGATATAGCGATAATGAGGTGGTGAACCTGTGTTGGAGACTAACGTCGGGGATGGTAATATGGAAAATTTGGAAAGAACGAAACAAGAGACTCTTTAAGAATGAAATTCAACTGTCCTCGAGGATAAATGATATTATCATAAATCAAATAAGAGAGACAATAGAAATCCTTAAACTTAACAATTCCAAAAACCAGAACTCAGGCCAAGACATACGAATTTTGGAATTGTTCTATTTGAAAGATTGGAGCCTTAACATACCCGTGGCCTGGGCTCCACAGATCCAGACAAGAGTCAATACATGGTTCCCTCCTCCAACAAGCTTCAACAAGTTGAATTTTGATGGGGTGTCGAAAGAAAATCCTGGGTTGGCAGGAGATGGCGGGGTAATAAGAGATAGTGGAGGTATCATCTTGCACCTGTATGCTAGGAGCATAGGCAACTCTACAAATAATGCGGTGGAGTTTGGATATCTAGAACTTGGCTTGTAAATTCTACATAGAGAGGGCATGGAGAATGTCATCATGGAAGGATATTCGACACTGGTTGTCAACACAATGAAGAAACTTCAATATGGAACCAAGGTGGGAAAGGTGTTAAGGCATTGGTGTCTAGTGCATTCCCTTCAAAAATTCAGAAAACACTTGAAAAAATTGAACACGATAGAGTTTAGTTGGATTCACAGGTTGCATAATGCGGGATAGGCTAGCCAACAAAGGAGTAAATAGTGAGGGACATGAGCTGGATGAGGTTTGGTCTAGAATCCCAAGGGGTCAACTCAGATCGGACTGCATCCACTTGGAGGAACGAGATCACGGTGGAAAATTCAGGGACGAGAGTCACATCGGGGATGACGCGGGGCTCTTCGACTCGGCGTGGGATCCATGAGGCATATGATGGTCACAACAACTGGCCCCCAATTATCATGTGGGAACAAGACATGAAGCAAGTGGGAAAACACATGGAAGTACATAACAAAAAAAAGGTTAGAGATGATAGTACGGGAGAGAGACCAAGTAGCAGGCCAAAAATTCATGAAGAGATAAGGGGTTTGGAGATGGTGATAATCAAGGGAGGATCATTGGCCCCTAGGACATGTACGAGACCCATAACGTCTGGATATAGAGAAAGCATGGATAGAAGCAAGGATCAGGGAAGCGATCACAACATAATGGCCCTCTCTTCCTTATCAGCCGATAAAGAGGGTCAATCTCACTACCTCAGGCTAGAATCAATAGGAGGTACATGCACTCAGAAAAGAAACCATTATAAGAAGGATAGTTGCATATAGGGCTACAACTAGAAGGGTTTAACTAGTAGTGAAAGATATAGTATCAAGAGAAGGTCAATTAAGGAGAGACACATAGTGTGGAACCAGGAGAAAGGATTAAGTAGAGAGTCGGGTAGGCATAGAGGCATGGCATGCTTGAAACATACCCAAAGAAAGAGAATCCCCAGGGGAAGGATATCTCATAAAGATAGAGGCGTTTGACTAGAATCGAGCAGGCTGCGAGAGAGGCAACAAACATGTTCCAGACGATGGTCTCGCAGAAAGGGAAGGAAGCAGTGAATAAGTGAGAGGTAGAGATCAAGAAGGAGTGGAGTGGTAAGGAGTGGGGGGAGATTTCTCAGGAGGTAGTCTAGATAAAATATCTAGGGGATACCCATCCCAGGGAGACCCTCTATCACAGAATGGTGGAGACGACATGGGTCATCAAAATGATGATATGTAAAGTAAAGTCTGATTGGTAGGAGGAACACAAGGAATACCACCAAGAGATTAAAACCATGCCGGAAGAAATTCATCGTCGAATCATCGGGTTAGAAACCATCGTCAAGTTGTTAGTGGAGGTAAAAAAGAACCATCAAAGCAAGAAAGAGCGGCTTGTTGCGTAATTCCATCTGTTCCTAAGATACGTCCACCATTTGGACATAACACCTACGGATGGCCAAGGAGGACCGACTCAGATTTGAAGAACCATAACAATCTCCCCAACGGAGGGCAACAAACACCAAGCGGGTGGGGTGAGGGACCACTCCCAGGTGCTCTAGCGCTTTTTAGTACTATGTTTGTATTTTCTTTTGTCTATAATGGTAGTCATGCCCAGGAAGTAGTAGGGTGTAGTGTAGGAAGTTGCAGACTTTGGTAGTCTCTTCCCAAGCCAGACATTATGCCCAAGACTCAGTTGAGCGGATAGTTAGCTTTATCTTTTTTGGCTATGTTTCTAATACTTTAAAAGGGAGGTCTGGTCTGGTTTCCAATTTTGGCAGACCATTCACCTCTAGGAATTTTATTAAGAACCAACAGTAAGGGTCCCCTGGTTTGGTTTCCTTTAGGCAGACCAGGGTCCCCATTTTGTATCATATTTACTACAGTAATATAGTGCTCTACTTTGATTTACAAAAAAAAAAATATTCATCTTTACACAACATAATTGTCACAATAAAATATAACATAATGATTTTTTTTTATGAAGAACTGACTAGATGTGTACAAGGGAAGTTCCCCCTAGCTATAGGATTTCTATTCACTTTCTATCAATATCAATCCACCCTTGAGCTAAGTATATGAGTCCACAAGGAGGTTTGACTCTCTTGTCCACTGTCCACACACTCAACAACAAAATTCCCAGGTTTCCACCCCAACAATCATTCCAATCTGCCAACTCTCTTTCCCTTCAACCCACACAACCCAAGGAATGGGATCCACCTTCTCTGCCACGCAATACCTTAGGCCTTCCCACTTCCTTCAAGGGCTCCAGTGCACATGGTTTTCCATGAAATATCACAAACAGGGACTCCAAAATTTCTAAGTTATTCCTTTAGAGTGCTCACAACAACCTTCTCAAGGATCTTGAGTCATTTCCTCAACAAGAAAAGCAATAAGAGGCTCAAAACCTCATTCTTAGATTTATCTCATAGCTCCATCGAACTGTTATAGGCACCCAATCTTATTTTCAACATCAAAATCAACCCAAAAGAAGACTTTCCATGGCTAGCATGGATGTTTCTCTTTTCCAACACCCCACTTTCCTCTTGCTGCCCAAAATCAACATGCAAAAATTGTCCCCTCTTCCTACTCGAATTTCCTTCTTCTCCCTTGCTTACTTGACTCTCACTCTTCCCCAAAAGGACTGTTTGA
>SNQJ01S0002118.1:171373-190558 GCA_010110895.2 Picea sitchensis | reverse complement strand
AAGAGAAAAAAACCCCTGCCTACTGCACATAAGGAGACTTTTCCCTGTATCAGGGTCTTCCAGCGATCATCCATCCAGGCCTCCACCATTTTGGGGCTGGGCCATAACCCCGTAAACTTACCGATGAGGGCATTGTCTGCTAGTAGGAGGGCAATCTTGCAGGGCTCCTCTGGAGATAGCTCCACTGAAGGGATCTCCTCCATCTTCTTGACAAATTTAGATGAGAAAGACGGCTTGGAATTAGGTCTTACCGCGCGGACTAATGCTTGGAATGCGTCCAGAGTATCTTCGTCCATTTCGGCGGTCRGATTTGAGGCCATTGGGTACGGCAGCGACCACCTAAAAACGAGAAAAACGCAGAGGCGCAACCTCTGCTCAAAACCGCGCGACCTCTGCTCAAAGCCCGCGTGCAAAACGTGAGAGGGTCGTTCTGTTCACTGTGAATCGAAGAGGGACGCTCCGTCATGCGAATCGCTGGAGGGACGCTGCTCCAGATGAATCCGGGATCCTGCAAACGAGAATCAGACCGGGAGCGGCTAGGGTTTTGGCCCTAGCCGCGTTGGCTTTCCGCCTTGCTTCATTCCGTCCCGAAGCTTCTCCGTTTCTATCTATATTAATTTAATTGATTATTGTTAACATTATTAAACATTTAATTAATTTTAAATAATCTTTCAATTTTTTTCAATAAATTTATTAAAAATATCATTTGATTTTCTTAAAAAAAAAAAAAAAAACTTTAAAACATGAACCTAAATACTTTTTACTTATCTTTATAAATAATTAAAATAACCACTTAAAAACCCATATTTAGATTTATTATTTATTTGAGAGGAAATTTTGTCTATGTCATGTAACATGTCATGAAATTCCCAAAACGTGACTCTCCCTTCATGAATACGAGTCATAACAAAAGTTTAATGCTCAATGCATGCATCTTGCTTTGTTATGGACCATTTGATAAGATCCTTCGTGATTTATTATTTATTTGGGAGGAAATTTTGTCCATGTCATGTAACATCTCATGAAATTCCCAAAACGCGACTCTCCCTTCATGAATACGAGTCATAACAAAAGTTTAATGCTCAATCCATGCATCTTGCTTTGTCATGGACCATTTGATAAGATCCTTCGTAATAGGGAATGGAAGGTGTGAAAGTGTGAGGGAAGTAGTGTTGAGGGCGGGAATGGATTTTTTGAACCTGTAAGTATAGAAGTGACCCATTAATGGTGAACTGGAAGATTGGTAGAGACCCGTTAATGGTGGAGAAAGGTTCCTATATTTTAGATGTGGGTGTACTGTTTAGGGATATGGATATTTGAGTTGTTTCTACCTTTCTTTTTTCTCTACTTTTAGCGGAACTGTATCTGTCATGGCTTCTGTTTTTTATACTTAGCATTACTCTTATTAATTCTCTACATTAACTGTATCTCGGTCCTTACCAACCTGAACTTTTTCACTTGCTTTGAGAGTTATTTGCTTTTATTACCTTCGGGTTAGTGGCTCTTTGGGCTCTGGGTCATTTCTGCTATTATTTACTTTTCTAGGAAACTGGACTATTTGTCAGTATTCCTATTGGTTTAGTTCTGAGTTGCTTCCAGGTGGACGTTTTTGGAAGCTTCCTTCCACTTCGAGGTTGGAAGAAATGTCAGGTCGATATGAATGCAGATGACGAGTACTTTTGGGAACAAGAAGACATTTACGTCAACTCTGGCAGCTTGGGATCTGAACCTTTGGGACGTCCACCTAAAACTTTCACGTCGTCTTTTTCTACAGACCCTCCTATCAAGCTTTCGAACTTCCCTCCGCCAGTTTCACTGGATGAACCTTATTGAACCTTCCTGCCTAGCCGCCAACCTACCAATTCACATGTTTTTAGATATTTCTCGGTTGATACCAAAGGGTTTTCTACCCAAGAGGGACAAAGAAAACCCCAGAAAGTGGAGCACCCTGCTTCTTCGAGGCGTAAGGTGTGGAAAGTTAAGCACAAGCAAAAAAACAATGGTTGTAGGCTCTGATGAGGGCTTAGAAGAAATGTGTAGGATGGCCCTTTGCGGACTGGTGGGCAGGATTTCTTACAGTCACCTCAGGAAGGAACCTATTGAGGTTTGGTTTAAAAAACTTTGGCGTCCAATTCTGGGTTATGAGCCAGAGACACTATATCTTACAAAGGGTTGGCTAGGTTTTATATGCAGGTTTCCGGAGGATGCGACTGTCTTACTGAACTCTCTTTGGGTTTTTGATGGAAGCAACATTATGCTCAAGCATTGGCGGGCCACTTTTAACCCGACAACTGAGCATTTCAAACTCCTTCATTTGTGTGTACTACTTCCAGGCCTTCCATTATATCTATGGAATGAAGGTGCCCTACAGGAAATTGGAAATAATCTCGGTAAATTCATTACTTTGGAGTCCAAGTGCTTTACCGAACCTAAACATAAGTTGGGACGTATCCTTGTGGAGATGGATATCCACTATGGTTTACCAGAATCCATCGATATTGAGTGGTGTGTTCGCATAGTAGTTCAACAACTTGACTATTTAGGGATACCATTTCGGTGCAATGCTTGTAGACAAACGGGTCATCTCCATTGCGACTGCACTGGTAAGGAAGTTGAGGAGTTGTCAGAAAATATTGAACTTCAACCAGACCCTCCTGAGTATATGGATGAAGCAGAGCCTTTGGATGCGCGGATCACCAAAATGGTCTATACATGTCTCACCGGCGAGAGGACCAATCCACACTATCGGGTAAGCTACAAAGTCTCTGCCCTTCTTTTTTTTCTTCTCTGATGCATTGGGAGAAAGAGGCCTTAAATACTTCCAACTGGTTAACATTCGCTACTACTACTCCTAGTCAACCTAAAAAGGAGATGACCCCTTCTGAACCTCCTCCACCGGTTTCTCTAAACTCTTGTGGTACTGACGACCCTTTGTTTAATCCTTCTGTAATTTTGCCTACTGAGGTCTTGACTTTGAGGACCTCACTTTCCCCGACCCCTTTTCAGAATACTTCTCAGACCCCTTCGTTGTCTTCAAAGAGACTGGTTTTGATTCCTTCACCTCCATCAAACCCACAAGATTCCTCCCCGATAGAACCGAGTTTCAGGGAGGCTGAGGATGATGACTTCGCCTTAAATGTTGTCCTTGATTCCTTGCTTCCTTATATCCATGACTCTACTGATACCCTATCACTACCTATTTATTTAGGGAACTCTATCCTCGACCCTCCCTTGGGAACAGGGTCCTCCTCCCTTACCAAGACTCTAGGCAAGGAGGGTAATATTTATGCCTGGTCTCGAGGAATTGGGGTTGAATTGTCACCCATAAAGACAAGAAGTTTACAAAAAAATTTGGTGGGTACCTCCTCTCAAGCAGTTGACACTCTCCCTTCCTCCATGGATAGTGGGGATCTTAGAGAAATGAAATCCCTGACATGGGCTAAGTAATGTTATTACTTTCTCTGAATATTCGAGGGGTTGGAGGCGCCCTCAAAACAACCTCTATTTGTAGATTGTTGGATCAAACTCATCCTGAAATAGTATTTCTATAAGAGACTCTAGCTAATGAACAAAAGGCTAGAGATTTTATGCAACATCTGCGTCCTACTTGGGTTTCGAGTGCTGTAAATGATGTCGGTAATTCAAGCGGTTTACTAGTGTCTTGGGATCCCAATCTATATGATTTATCTCCCTTTCTTACCATCGGGGGTATTCTATTAACAGACAGGGGTGTTAAAAATCATCGAGAAATCTCTCTACTAAATGTGTATGGTTCGTGTGTAGATCGAAATAAGTTTTGGAGCTCGTTGGTTGACATTGGCATCTTATCTATCAAGAACCTGATTATCGTTGGCGACCTAAATATCATCATCTCTTCGGATGAGAGTTGGGGTGGATCCTTTGTTCATGGTCTGTCAGAGGATTACTATAAGAAGTTATTCCTCTCAAAAAAATTGATCGATGTTAATCCGAATAAAGTGGTTCCAACATGGAGAAATGGGCGCACAGGTCATGAAGCCATAGCGAGACGACTTGACAGGTGCTTGGTATCTGAAGATTTGTTGGAGGTTGTGGGATTTTCCTTTTCTTGGGTGGAATATCCTTTCGTTTCTGATCATGCTCCCATCCTATTACAGTTGGAACTTCCCCCTACTTTAAAGGCTTACCCTTTTAAACTCAACGCCAATTGGCTACAATATGAGGATTATTTGGCTTTGGTACACAAAGTATGGAAAGATCCTCGTTTTCTCTCAGAAGGCAATAAACAGTGCCGACTGGTCTGGAAATTAAAGGAACTCAAGTTACAAACAAAAATATGGATTAAGAAAGTAAAAGAGAGAGACAAGGCTATCCTGGAGAAGCTGGAATCCAAACTTAAAGTTTTTTTGGTGAATTCCTTTGGGAATTCTACAATCCGGGAAAAGGAATAGATCATTAGGGAGATGTAATTTAAAAGAAATAAAATCCTGCATGAGGAGGAGGAATCCTGGAGACTCCGTAGCAGAGCGACATGGATCAAATGTGGGGATAATAATACAAGGTTCTTCCATAAGATGGCCAGCCATAATAGTAACCATAAACATGTCTGGTAAATCTCAGATATAAATGGTAATATCATTACTGAACAAGGAGCAATAAAGGAAGAAGTGATGGCATACTTTAGAAAAAAAATTAAGCACCAAAAAAACTGTAATATAAATGAAAAATTCAGGGTTGCAAGCCTCTTCGCCAGGATGGTGAGCGATGAGGATGTGGGATCCATTTTCAACCTGGTCACTCTGGAGGAATTGAAGGATGTACTTCTTCATTTAAAAAAAGGAAAGAGCCCAGGCCCAGATGGATGGACCGTAGAATTCTTCACTGTATTTTTTGATCTAGTTGGGGAAGACCTCCTTGATGTAGTTGAGGACTTGAGAGTGAAAGGTAACATTAGAGGAGGGTTTAATTCTACCTTCCTGGCCCTTATTCCAAAGAAAAATAAACATGTGCCTTTTGACGACTTTCGACCGATCTCACTCTTCAACCTCTGTTATAAGATGATATCAAAAGTGATTGCAAATAGGACCAAGCCAACCCTGTCGAGATTCTTATTTGTGGAACAACTGGGCTTCCTCTAGGGCAGAAGGATACAAGATGCAATTGGAATGACACATGAAAGTATAGATAGTATACACAAAAAGAAATTAAAGTCCCTGGTAATGAAAATTGATTTGAGAAAAGCCTATGATTTCATAGACTAGGATTACTTGAGACTGATTCTCATTACAGTGGGGTTTGGCATCTAGTTATCCAACTGGATTATGATCTGTGTAACCAAATCTACCTTCATTGTTTTTCTCAATGGTGAGGCGACGAACTTCTTCAAAAGTGGGAGGGGGATTACACAAGGATGCCCTCTATCACCATTATTTTTTATCCCGGCTATGGAAGGGCTCAACCTCTTGATTACTGGGGGCACAATTTCAGGCATTAAAGTCTCCAAAATGATCAAAGTGGTACATCTTTTATTTGTGGACAACATCATTATTATGACAAAGGAAAATATCAATGAGTGGAGGGTGATCTCAAATATCCTTCAGAGTTTTTGTTTGGCCACGATCTTAATGATCAACAATTCAAAAACTACTGTACACTTCGAGGGATTAACAAACTTGGATTTGGCTCCTCTAAAGGATCTCCTTCCTTACACTTTTATTGAGCTGTCAATAGGATTCAAATATATTGGATACTATTTAAACACTGGACCCTCCAGGAAAGAAGATTGGATTTGGCTAGTGACTAAAATCGAACGAAAGATTGAGCTCTGGTGTAATAAATGGATTTCATTAGGTGGTCGGTTTGTATTGGTGAAAGTTGTGATGGAAATCCAGTCAGTATACTGGATGTCCATGGATCTCGTTCCACGCTCGATACTAAACAAAATTCGTGAGCCATTGTTTGATTTTATATGGAGTCGAAGCAAGTCTAATCACCGGTTTCATCTCTATAGATGGGATATGTTATCCAGACTGAAGAAATGTGGCGGATGGGGACTCAAGGATCTCTCTCTTTTTAATTCGGATTTACTGGTCAATACTTTATGGAGAGTTATTACACGGGATGGGATCTGGCATAGAGTACTAATTGATAAATATATTAACCACTCCACTGTGATCAATTGGTACAGACAACCGTCCCATAAGAATCTCATAGCTTCCCGAATCTGGACTAGCCTTACTAGATTTATTCATTTGATCTTGCATTGGCAATGTTGGCGCCCGAGATCGGGTCATATTATATCTTTAGGAAGGGATCAGATTATTGGTATGGGAGGCCTATCCTTCCTCTCGAAATCTTTGATTTCTCATCTTAAATTTCTTGGGAAAACAATCCTAACTCATGTTAAAAGTCCAAGCAGTGTGGACTCTATCAAAGAGAATTGGCTTAGCAGTGAAGCTCTGGGTTTGAATGGTAGACTTTCCTCATAATGGGATTGGTACCGTAGGGCGCTTCTTGGCACAAACATTAATCTTCAGAATTCAACTGAAACCATAGTGTGGATCGGCGGGGATTCATCTGAAATCTTGTCTATTAAGAATGTTTATAATTCTCTCATTTCAACTCTGGACTATCCGACAATTGGTGGCTGGAAATTAAACCTATGGAAGTGGAACACACAATTAAAAATTAAATTGTTTAATTGGTTAGCTGGAAACCAAAAGGTTTTGACCTGGGACACTCTTCAGTGCAAAGGATGGGAAGGTCCATGAATATGCATCCTTTGCAAGACAAAATCAGAAGATATCGATCACCTTCTCATTCACTGCGCCTTTACTAAGGAATTCTGGGATAGACTGGAAATCCTCCACAATATAAAAATATTTTGGAATGGTGCTTCAGTATCTGATTGCCTGCCTATTTGGACAAAGGACAAAACTGCTCCGATCAGTCTAGTGGCTCACACCTGTTGGCACATTTGGATCAAGAGAAATAAGTCAATTTTTGAAAACATAACTCATTCTCACCTTGCAGTGGCTCACAGGATTAGGGATCATATATTTGGCGCCCTTCCTCTCTTAAATATATACCAAACCGAGTCTGCAATATTTTTCACAAAGAATGTGGTTCCATTGCATACTTTGATGGCGCGACTCTATCAATTGGCAAGTGTTGTAGTCCTAGAGATATCATCAGAACCCGTGATTCAATTGTTATCAAATGTCATATTAATTGTGGGGCTGGTACAAACACTAAGGAAGAACTCATGGGCGCTTGGGATACTCTTACTATAGCTTTCTTGTGGTCCATCCAAAAAATTCAGGTTCTTGGTGACTCTTAGGTAATTATTAATTGGTTAACTCATAAAGGAAATCTACAGGAGGTAGACCTTGATGGCTGGAAACAAAAAACTACAGAACTTGCAAATACTTTATAGGATATCAACTTCCATCATATATACAGGATTTTCAACAAAGAGGCCGACATTTTATCCAAACAGGCGCTACGAGAACCAGAAGGCAGATTATCATTTTATCCTTGGAGCAATGGGGCTGACAGTCCTCTCACCCATCTCGACATCTTTGAAATATCTTAAAGAGTGATGGGACTTAATTTTGGTTATGATTTTGTAATGGTTTTTCTTCTTTTTCCTGAGTTATCACATGGTATTTGTTTTGTCTTGGGGAGGTTACATATAACTTCATAGTACTATGTTTTTTACTATCTTTGGAACTTGTTGATCTAGTTGGACTACTCAACAGGTCTGACTTGATGATGTAAATGAAATTATACATTAATATAATTTTCGAGAGAATTTTCTACTGGAAAATATCTTTCGTAATAAAAAGTATTAACATACTCATTTAATCCGGNTTGTTGATCTAGTTGGACTACTCAACAGGTCTGACTTGATGATGTAAATGAAATTATACATTAATATAATTTTCGAGAGAATTTTCTACTGGAAAATATCTTTCGTAATAAAAAGTATTAACATACTCATTTAGTCCGGCTCACTCTTAAGTTTTTAAAATTGTTAAAAAAAAAATATTAAAATTGTCAACATTAGTATTAGATTGAGTGAGGACATCACACATGGAAATTATCATAAGTTAGATTAGAGATATGACAATTATCATAAGTTAGATTAGAGCTAAATACATTTTATCAAAATTTGGTTGGTGCATTCATTGCTTTTATATNATATTTCAGTAACTTGTAGATTTATATTAAGTTAAAAGACTGCAAAAAAATTGCAAAGATATTACATCCAAAATGCTTTAAAGATATTCAATTATAGTAAATATCTAATTTGTTTATGAGCCAACAATTTAGTCTAATAATGTTTCAAGACAAAATGACCTAGTACTTTTGAGAGGTGTACATTCTACAAAACAAACCAAATAATCTAAAACCTTACAAAACATGGAAATTTAACAAAACGTGTGCTTATTTGCTACTTCTTCCAACATTGTCTTCCTTGTTTATGGAGTTGGTTGCTCAATCTTCCCTATTTCTAGAGTTGGTTGCTCAATTTCCATTACATCATCGAGTTGGTGCACTATTGTTTCCTCATTCAACTAGCCAAAATTGGAATTCACTGATTGGACTTGGTTTGAAGCCTCTAAATGATCACCCTTACACATATTCATCACCAGATTTTGTAGCATATTACATTTCGCTTCTAGGATAACCATTTGATGCTTCTACTACACATGTGTGGACATAGTCATTGCTACTTGAGACACTACATTTTGTTCATTCTCATGAATCTTTGTATTTGTTGTGTAAATTAATGATCTGTTTGCATGGATAAATTCTTCATGATTTCTCAAGGTCCTTCTCATCTCCCTCAACTCCTGGTAGTCCATTGTGAGGTGACATGGAGAATGACAATTCACCTTCTTAATATCCATTGCACAATCCATGCCTAGACCCAATGAAGAGAAAGATACCAAAAGAAGGAGACAAACTACTAAAGAGCCACACCAAAGGGGATGAAAGGCCTTTACTAAAGTTCTGAAACATAGGCCTCTATCCTTAGAACTAAAAAGAAAACCGCTTGAAATACATAGAGAAAAAACCAACAACCATAACCATACCACCACGACTAATCCCGTGTTATTCAAGAACTCGAAACATAAGCCTAGAATAGGAACACATGAGAATTGAAGCATGGATGAATTGACAAAATTTTCGAGAGAAAAACTAAATTTAGCAACATAGTTCATTAGACCTACAAACCCGAGGAGGAGGCTCAAAAAAATTCTACAACCATAGTCCAAACACCAACGTGCTTACTGAGGCTCCAACAAACCAATATTGTTTCCTCAATAGGGCCATCCAAATAATCCCATCATGACTGAGAATTACTCCAATCCCAAACACATAAACATGCATAATCATAACTAAGGATATGTGGGAATGAACTCCTCATCTTGTATCATAACTACTCTATCCATATGGTCTGAGGGTCACACACTCTACAATGTGATGCCTTAATTCTTTGATACATGGCTTATACTCCATTGATACTAAGGAATGGGTTGATTAAGTTGGTTTATGTCGATGCTAATAACCACCTCTTTTAAGAGGGTGACTTTGTTAGCGAAATGGTCCACAATCTGATTGTTCTCCCCAAGGACATAGAAGACATTGATTCTAGATATGTTTAGGACCTCTTTTTTAACCTGATCAAGTATTGCATCGAGAATATAATTAGCAACACCAATCTTGGAAACCATTTTGCCAATGACGATCCTTGAATCCCCTATAACAATTAAAGATTGAATGTTAGCATCAACTATTAACTTTAACCCTTGCAATAATGCATAAGCTTCTGCTATATTATTTGATGCAATATTGAGACCCCAAACATATGTCAATGTTGTTATTCGTGTGAGACTTATAATAACCTTCGTGCACTTGCCACCCCAATTCATTGTCTTCTTTGTTATAATAAAGCATCACTTTGCAATTTGACGTAGTGTTATATCTTTCTAATGGATGTGTTAACAATACAATATTTAAGTTAGTGATGCCTTTTGGGAGCAATCACGTATAGTGATGCCTTTTGGGAGCAATCACGTATCAATGGTTTTGTATTTGAAAATAAAAATAATGTTTAATGTTGTATTGTCCCTTGCATTACATTTGATTTGATTTAATATTTGAATTATTATTTTTTATTTAAGTTGATATAAAGTTTATATATATATATATATATATAATAATAATAATGATAATGGTATATATTATTATTTATTTGTAGCTCTTCAAAGTTTGAATTCATTAAAGTTATAAGTTGTTACATTCGTGAAAGTCAATTCAATTTGGGAATTCTTACTTATCACCTTATTATTTGAGTAAAAAAAAAATATAGTGACCTTTCTAACATTAAGCTTAATTTTTTTTAAATTTTATTTAAAGTAAGATTCATTATAATAATACTTATTTATTCTTAACTTTAAATGTGAAAAAAAATTACTATTCAAGTTGTCACATTTATCCTTTAAACTTAATGATTTTTTTTTATCTTTTTAAACTCATTTTCAACCAAATTTTATTAAATTTACTTTATTATCTTTCAAAATAGATTACTCTTCCCTTTAGTAGTCACATCTATCCTTTTTTAAATTTCTATTTTTTTTACATTATCTTTTTTAACTCATTTTCCAATCAAATTTTGTTAAACTTACTTCACTATCTTTCGCAACATTTTATACACATTAATATGTCTTGTTTTTACACTTATAAACATTAATATTAAATAAAATTATACAGTTTGCATTCTACATTATTTGAAATATTTTTGGAGCTTGTTATGAAATGAGGTTAAGCATTGAGTGAGATGACAAGTTCAATCCATATATTATATTTCCCATGTCCCCGTTAAACATATCTTCATATTAAAGAAACAATTCGTTGATTGTGTAGTAGATTCTTTCCGAATATTATATTGTCGAGAAGATTTTTGATAAGATTACGAAGATATCTGAGTCGAGATTAGTGACGAGTCTCAACAATCATTCTTAAAGCTTGTGCTAATTATTTTATACAATAAGGTTAGGGTAGTGATTCCAAAAACATTGATAATGACTTAATTTACACACCTTTCACGGGCCAAAACTAGATGGATCATGTCATTGATCCAAGCGACGTGACCATGTCATGTTCTAGTTCCAACATGGGTGTTTGCAAAGGGTTCTCAAATGTCTAAGGTGAATCCACTGAAGGGGAAGAGTTTGAATAAGAGGGGGGTTTAAGTAAATTATTTGGAATAAACAAGGTGGGTTATGATGCACTTCATGTCTTGTTTTAACAAGACAATTTTGAGGGGGATCTCCAAGTTTTTGGCACTGGACTCTTATATATGCATTGGCTTCCTTGTCCTAAACTTTTAGATTCACTACATGTCTTATAATATTTATGACACAATTGTCTCGAGCTACATTACTTTGTTATGTTTTTTGTTCGAATTTTGACAACCAACTTTCCCACTTGATCCTAGCATTCACAATTATACCACACTAGGCCTCATCCACCTCCTTCATCTACTGCTTAAGCTCTTTATTGAATTTACCCAACTCACAAAGGATATAACACCCCTTGCTAATATGGCAATGCACCATCCTACATTGATTTGTCAAAATAACCAAGCCAATATCAAATTTGGAAAAAAAAGGCTTAGACTTAGGGTTGAGGGGAAGGAACTCCCTCTATCACTTAGAGATGTTGGATGTTGAATCCTCGAGGAAACCATAGATAAGACAATGAGACACCACAAACTTGAGATGGACCAAAATTGATGCCTATCCCAATGATATAACCCACACCCATCACTAGATACAACAACCATGGAATTCATAATGCTTCACACAAGTGAGAGTAGGAGGGAAGTATTACTATGTCACGAGTTCATAAATACCTATCAATTCAATATTGAGATTTCCACCAAGGGGATGACTAAGGTATCCCTCACCATTTCTAAGATTGAAACATGGTAGAATTGGAAGCAAATCCCCCAATTTATAGGTTTGTGATTGAGCTCAGATGTTGTACAATGTGGAAGAACTCGATCTTATCCAAGACCCACAGTTCTTGATGTATTTTTTTTATCAAGCAAGCTAGAATTGGTTGTTTAGGGATAAATTTGCATTCTATTAATTGGAGAGTTATCATTGAAAATCACCCACAATTGATGTTTCCTTGGCCCCTTGTGCTTTCAGAAGTAGGAGGCTTTTCCTTTGCTTCATTGTTTGTGAAAATCCAATTATATATATATATATATAATTAAAAAAAAATCATAACTTTGTTACACTTTCATTTTATTTTCTTTAAATTTTAGAAATTATTTTCTATTCCTTATATCTATTATTTTAGCCTCTTACATTTAATTACATCGTAAGGTATTTTTCAAAATGGAGTTCATCTCGATGGGACAATTTTACTCTTTTGACTGTAGATTTCCTTGGATGACCCTCAACTTCTTCTCCACGATCGTTCCTTTCCACCCTAAGTGGTTGGATGTTGCTTGTGCAATCACACATTCTTTTAATCTTGGTCATAGATTCCTTATCTTCCCTATCTTTCCTTTTTCTCCCCTTCAAAAATCTGGTTAACATTAAGCACCATGATTG
Source organism: Picea sitchensis (assembly GCA_010110895.2). NCBI lineage: Eukaryota > Viridiplantae > Streptophyta > Pinopsida > Pinales > Pinaceae > Picea > Picea sitchensis. Next base: position 177,941 of record SNQJ01S0002118.1, on the reverse strand, counting down.
GTTTACTCCCTGGTGCATCATGTCCATTCGATACACACTATTCACCATCGAATGAAGATGATGAAAATGAGTGAGCCAATTATTGGCTCATTGTATGGTGCTTAATGTTAGCTCAAAAATATCCTCTATGCAAACCCGTGTGGTCTCATCGCCTACCATTTTTGTTGCATCATTTTCTACAAATTAACGTGGACTATCCTACTATTATGTAGGATTTTCACTTCCCTTCCTCAACACAATGGATGAAATTCAATACGGTGTATGCAATTATCATGTTGGATTGCTGGACTACAAACCAAAAGTTTGACATGGATTCCTTTGACGATTGTTCACAACATATATATAGTGTGCATGATTTCAACAAGCTTTTGGAAAGTCACTTGAGCCTAGGATGAAATTTTAGCATGGAATCCAAAGATCTTAATTCCATAGAGAATTAGGATAAGGGGTAGTGTTTTGGATTGCCTTAAAAATAAATAAGATGCCAATGAAAGGCATTCACACAACCATGAAAAGAATTGTGGTAAAAAACAACAAAAGCAAAAGATGGAGGAAACTAGAGCCGTTTTTGTAGAATTTGGACAAGCGATTAGGTTCCCAGAGAAGCACTTCTCCTCCCAACCTAAATTTTAGAATGAAGGTCTTCTCCTAGAATATAAGAGGACTAAATTCCCCTAGAAAGCAGTGCCTATTAAGGAAAATAATAGCTCAGGAAAAACTAGTAATAATTATGCTTCAAGAGACTAAGTGTGACCAAGACACTATGCTCACTCTAGCTAAAAAATGTTGGAAAGAAAGTGAAATCCAATAGTGGATTTTCTAGTGGACTAGCTACACTTTGGGACCCAACACAAGTCACTCTCAAAGAAAATGGAAAGAATCAACTTCATCTTGGCTAGATATAAGATGATTGGATTCCACGACCAGGGGATCACCAATGTTTATGGCTTGTCCAACTCGATACTCCAAAAGTCATTTTTGGACTCCCTACAAACTCTAGGAGAGATCATCTGATGAAGACCGAATCTGGGGTATCACAAAGATCAAATTCATAATAGGATCGATCCTCATACCTATGGTTTATGGAATGAATACTCGTCCATGACAACAATTTAACATATATGGAATGAATACTCGTCCATGACAACAATTTAACATATGCAACAAATACCAAGAGTAAACAAGACCCGAACCTTGACCATAAAATTATCGGTCAGATCTTCAAACGCCAATAACGCATGGCAACAACATAAGTCTACTAGGAAACAACTCAATATAATCCATTTCCAATACTGTCAAATAAGTTTCAAGGTGTAGAGATCCGAATGGATAATTTCAAAACTTAAAATGTCGTAGGCCCTCTTTATTCCTTTGTCACCTAGGCATTAATCCTCTTTTATTGTTTCAATTAGATCACTGGCTGATCCATTCTGTGATCGACAGTGGATCTCCTCTTACAGGAATGTGATACTCTTGCTCCGACTTTAGACCTATAGATTTTAGTTCTCACCTCCAATCATGACCTCTCTCCTCAAGGAAATATACGTATTCAGATCTATGGAATTAATAGGGCTGCACACAGAAATAACTCAATAAGAGAATAACTAAAGATACAAAAAATATAGGATTTTATTATAATCAATCTCTACTATTACATAGCACGACCTCTCTAGGCCTGGCTTCCCTTTCAGCCAGGTTTTACATGGTTGTTGGCCTCCTTTTTCAACTCCCACGACTTACATATATAAAGAACAAATACAAGGATCATATCACCTAAGATCCGATCTACTCTCAACCTCTCACTAATACCTCTCAAAAAAAGAATATCATAACAAAGTCTATCATCTTCCCAATTATAAAGGAAAATTGCATCCTCTTGCAACCACATCAACTTCTGGAAACTTCAAGATTTTGGATCAGGTTTGGGGGGTTTTCACTCATGTATCAGACTCACAGGGTTAAAAAATTTCATGATCTCTTGATAATCGTTCTTCATTGTTGCTTCACTTCTCTCAACATCGGGTCTTCTTTTTCCTCATGCATCACTGAGCTTCTTGACATGTTGAGTTAGTGAGCTGCAACCAAGCCTCTGTAGCAAGCCTCCACACTTGCTACCAATACCTCACTAAGCTTCCTCTCCTTGAGCTCAGCCTTTTGGTATTTTAGATTCCCTCCACTGGAACCTCTCGAGCACTCCTTGCTCTTCTTGGCTTCTGCACCTACTCACTAGCATATAGTAAATCTTTTCCCTGCTTTGATACCACTTGATGAAGACCAAATATGGGGTATCACGAAGATCAAATTCGTAATAGGATCGATCCTTGTACCTATGGGTTATGGACCCACATATGGACTGAATACTTGTCCATGGAAGCAATTTAACATATACAACGAATATTGAGAGTAAACAACACCCGAATCTTGACCATAAAATTATCGATCAAATATTCAAACACCAGTAATGCAGGACAATAACATGAGTCTACCAGGAAACAACTCAATATAATCCATTTTTGATACCATCAAACAAGTTTCAATGTGTAGAGATACGAATGGATCATTTCATATCTTAAAATGCCAAAAATACCTTCAACCATCCACAATATGGATTTGTCTTAACTCAGCTTCTTTGACCATCGATCAACAATACAACGATCGACCTTTTCGCATTAATCCCGATCTCGATATCCACCTATAGGTCTCAGGCTTGACCCCTCTTTATCCCTTTATCACCTAGGCATTAAGCCCCTCTTCACAATATCGTTTCGACATTGGATCACCGTCGATCCATCTTGTGATCGACGATGGATCTCCTCTTACAGGAATACAATGCTCCTGCTCCAACTTTAGACCTGCAGAGTTTAGTTCTCGCCTCCAATCATGACCTATCTCCTCAAGGAAATATATATATTCATATCTATGGACTCGACAGGGTTGAACACAGAAATAACTCAATAAGAGAAGAACTCAAGATACACAAAATACAAGATTTTATTATAATCAAGCTCAACTATTACATAGTACGACCTCTCTAGTCCTGACCGCCCTTTCGACCTAATTTTACATGGTTGTTGGCCTCCTTTATCAACCCCCACAAACTTACATATATAAAGAACAAATACAAGGATCATATCACCTAAGATCCGATCTACTCTCAACCTCTCGCTAATATCTCTCAAAACAAGAATATCATAACAAACCCTACCATCTACCTATTTATAGAGGAAAATCATATCCTCTTGCAACCATGTCACCTTCTGGAAATTTCAAGATTTTGGATCATGTTTGGGGGATTTTCACTCCTACATCATCATATAAGGGAAACCCTATATTCTTAGTGGAGATATCAACATGATTACATCCTTACAAGAGAAAAGGGGAGGCCAATGAAAAATGGACATCAACGACTTAGCCTTCAAGGAAACTATTGAGAAATTGACGTTGGTGGACATCCAAACCAACAATGGATGCCACAAATGGAACAATAGAAGGGGAGGATATAACCAAATTATAGCAAGGATCGATCGATTTCTAGTCTGAGAATCCCTCCTTTAGAGGAAAACATCCATTTCAATAGAACTCCTCCCTTTTTCAAATTCTGACCACTAGCCAATAAGCCTTTCATGGGATAGTTCTTTCATTCCTAGATCGAATCCTTTTAGATTTGAATTTTTTTGGCTTGATCATCTAGATTTTATGCAAAAATTAGGATCTTGGTGGATTCAAGTGGCCTCTACCCCAAGATCAAGGATGTACCAATTTCAACAAATGCTAAAACAAGTCAAGCAAAACATTAAAGTTTTGAACAAAGAGGTATTTGGGAACATCTTTCAAGCTCAAAATTATCTTAGAGGAGTGTGTATCCCAAGAGAACTACCTCCACAAGGAAATTAACATTTGGGCAAAGTAGAAAGAGATCCTTTGGAAACAAAAATCCATAATTCAATGGCTTAGAGAATGAGACAAAAATTCCATATTCTTCCACAATTCAATGATCAATAGAAGGAACCACAATAAAATTATTACTCCCAAGTCATCTTCAACAGAAAAATTAGAAAGGCATGAGGACATTGAACATGATATTAAAAGCCTCTTTAGTTAGGTGTAGAAATTTCAATACAATTAATGTATTTCCTGCGATTCTCCTGATCTAACAATTATATGCCACTGTTAAATACATAATCGCTTCTACTAATATTCTTGCGGAAATTTAAACCACAATCACAAAGTGAAATATCAAGAACACATAACACAAAAGTTTTTCCGGGAAAGCGTAAAGCTAAAAACTCCACTATCGTATATTATGTATATCATGGATCATGAAACAATCTCATACAAAACTCTAATCCAAGAGCTCTCAGTACAATACAATTGTCTCACACTGTCATACAAAAATCAGCAAATACATGTGCCAATATTCTGTCTCCAGACAACCTGCCTCCTCTGCACAATCCCTGCAATTAGAATTCTCACAATGAATTCAAATTGCCTAGTTTGCACATGCTCATGAGCATATCCACTGCATGTGTGATTGCATGAGTGCACTTCACTCAAATCACAACTAATAGCCAAACTGTCCCTTTCACATGTTATCTCAACTAGGTCTCCACTGGATCTGACATGCATGTAGTTAACCGTGGTGAATCTTCAGTTGCATGTGAGTTCACTGATTTGAATTAATAAATAATTAATTCACTGAACTCTTACTAGTGTAAGTTCAGTTACAACTAGTAAAACTGGGCTTAACTCACTTAACTGAGTTAAACTACTTCACAACTCTCATAACTACACTTATAACTCTATTACAACTTCAAGTCACTTCCATGTCTTACCAGTCAACCTTTGAACTCAAATTTCCCATAGTTCACTGATTTTCCATTTCAGTTAATTATTTCAAGTAATTATGAGATAATAGATTAATATTTATTGTCCAATTTATTTAAGGGAAAAGTAAATTAGACACATGTTTCTTGTTGACTTTTCAACACTCCCTCTCAACAAGAAAGGTATTATCCTTCATCCCAATCCTGTCTCTATGATATTCGAATTTGCTCCTGGTGAGCACCTTCGTCAGAATGTCTGCATCCTGATCTTCTGTAGGAATGTATTGAAGCAACATGATCTTCCGCTGCACACAATCTTTGAGATGATGATACCAGATATCTATATGCTTAGATCTATCATGAAACACAGGATTAATCGAGAGTTTAATGCAACTCTGATTAACACAATGAATCACTGTCAGATCTAAATGAGAACCAAACAAACCAACCAAGATCTTTCTCATTCATATAGCCTCACATGCAGCTTGAATTGCTGCCATGTATTCCGCTTCCGCTGAACTAAGTGCCACAAATCTTTGTTTCCTGTTGTACAAAGAAACAACTATAGATACGATACTAAAGATCCCCCCCAGATGTGATCTTTCTATCCGTTGGGCTGCCCGCCCAATCTGCATCCGTGAAGCCATACAACTTCACCTCATCCGTCTGTCTATACCATAATCCATACTCAGATGTGCCCTTCAGATATCTCAGGACATGCTTACCCACCTTCCAAAAGAGTTTGGTAGGCTTAACCATCGCTTGACTTAGCTGGTTAACCGCATATAAAATGTCTGGTTTCGTGTTCACTAAATACATTAGCGAACCTACTAACTGTCGATAGATAGTAGCATCCTATTTCCTCCAGTTTCCTGGAAGAGGAGTATCCATGGGTTTGCAACCTTCCATGTGAAACTTACCCAGTATCTCCTTTGCATACTTGCCTTGAGACACAAAACGTTCACCATATCGCTGCCATATTTCCAATCCAAGGAAATAATGAAGAAAGCCCAAATCCTTCATCTCAAACTCCTTTGCAAGGCCATCCTTGCATGAGTGTATTAGTTGCTCATCACCAGTCAGTACTAAATCATCAACATAAATAACAATGATTAAAATCTTACCCTCCACCACAATTTGGTATAGGTTTGCATCCGTTTCACTTTTGGTGAAGCCCAATCCAATGAAATAGCTGTCTATCTGAGTGTACCAAGCACGAGGTGCTTGCTTCAGCCCATACAATGCTCTCTTGAATCTGCACACACACGACTCCCTGTCAAAGGTCTCAAAACCTTCTGGCTAATCAATGCACACTTCTTCCTCAATGATCCCATTGAGAAACACAGTTTTTACATCCATCTAATGAATGCGCCAGCCCATCTGCGCTGAGAGTGCAGGGATGGATCTTATGGAAGAGTACCTTGCAACAGGTGCAAAGGTCTCATCATAATCTATCCCCTCGATCTGTGAGAATATTCAGGCCACAAACCTGGCCTTGTATTTCTCCACACTCCCATCAGCAGCTTGCTTTACCTTGTAGATCCATCTCGATCCTACCATTGATTTATCAATCAGTCTTGGGACAATTTCCCATGCACTATTTTTGAAAATGGAGTCATACTCCTCTACCATAGCATCAACCCAAGTGGGATCCTGCACTGCTTCCTAAAAGGAAGATGGTTCAGTCACAATACATTTTCTCATGAGAGTCATGTATCCAGAAAATCGATCAGGAGACTGTCTCT
>SNQJ01S0002118.1:155479-169045 GCA_010110895.2 Picea sitchensis | reverse complement strand
CACCCTGCTAGAGACGGGACCTGCAAAAATACTATTATTTTCACACCTCACTTCCGTGGCTCCGTGGCTCTGATACCATGTAGAAATTTCAATACAATTAATGTATTTCCTGCGATTCTCCTGATCTAACAATTATATGCCACTGTTAAATACAAAATCACTTCTACTAATATTCTTGTGGAAATTTAAACCACGATCACAAAGTGAAATATCAAGAACACATAACACAAAAGTTTTTCCGGGAAAGCGTAAAGCTAAAAACCCCACTATCGTATATCATGTATATCATGGATAATGAAACAATCTCATACAAAACTCTAATCCAAGAGCTCTCAGTACAATACAATTGTCTCACACTGTCATACAAAACTCAACAAATACATGTGCCAATATTCTGTCTCCAGACATCCTGCCTCCTCTGCACAATCCCTGCAATTAGAATTCTCACAATGAATTCGAATTGCCTAGTTTGAACATGCTCATGAGCATATCCACTGCATGTGTGATTGCATGAGTGCACTTCACTCAAATCACAACTGATAGCCAAACTGTCCCTTTCACCTATTATCTCAACTAGGTCTCCATTGGATCTGACATGCATGTAGTTAACCGCGGTGAATCTTCAGTTGCATGTGAGTTCACTGATTTGAATTAATTAATAATTAATTCATGGAACTCTTACTAGTGTAAGTTTAGTTAAAACTAGTACAACTGGGCTTAACTCACTTAACTAAGTTAAACTACTTCACAACTCTCATAACTACACTTATAACTCTGTTACAACTTCAAGTCACCTCCATGTCTTTCCAGTCAACCTTTGAACTCAAATTTCCCATAGTTAATTGATTTGCCATTTCAGTTAATTATTTCAAGTAATTATGAGATAATAGATTAATATTTATTGTCCAATTTATTTAAGGGAAAAGTAAATTAGACACATGTTTCTTGTTGACTTTTCAACATTAGGTGTTAACTTAACCTCCAAAGAATAGACAAGTAGCTATTCAAACCATCATAAGTTCCATTCCCCCTCTCATTTCTCATGAGCATAACTTAAGTTTATTGTGACCTATCTCCTTTGAGGAAGCCTCTCAGAGAGTAAAGGACATGGCCTCAGGAAAATCATGAGGCCCAAATGGATTCACTATAGATTTATTTCAATCTTGTTGGTCGATGGTGGGAAAATAGGCTTAGGAAGTTGTGGAGGATTCTAGAGCATCAAGGATCATTCTTACTCTCATCACTAAAGAACATAATGCCTAAAAAACTGATAAGTTCCAACCTATCTCACTCTACAATGTCATCTACAAGATCATTACCAAGTTCATAGCCAATAGACTGAAACCCATCATGGCCAAAACAATCTCTCAAGAACAAGGGGGTTATTTTGAAGGAAGACAAATATTGGAGGGCACCATTGTTGCACATGAAACTATTCACTCTCTGAAAACCAATAGATCACTAGGGATTTTGATTAAATTGGATATGCCTAAGGCATATGGCAGACTACACTAGGAATTCCTACAACAAGAGTTGGTGGCCTTTGGATTCTATCAAGAGTGAATCTCTTGGGTCAAAATCTAGTGTTCATATCCTTTTTCTCAATCTTGGTTAATGGGTMTCCCTTGGCCACTTTCAACCCGAATTAGATAAGGAGATCCATTACCACACTTTCTTTTCATCCTTGTAGTAGAAGGACTTGGCGAGAGTTTGAAGTCAACCTCCATTTCTTTCCATATTAAAAGGGTTAAGCCACATCAAAAAGCCGACCCCTTGTCCCACTTGCAATTTGTAGATGATACCTTTATCATGGGGGAACCCATCGTTTGTGAATCTCTTTCCCTCAAGCTCATTCCAAATACCTTCATTCTCACCTTGGGTGCCACAATAAACCAAAGAAAATCCCAAACTTTCTTCTTCAATATCCCACTGAACATCCAACATAATATTACAAAGATTCTTAGTTTCTAGAGGGGTTCCCTCCCCTCCAAATATCTCATTGCACCCATTTCATGGAATGATATGAGAAATGCCTCATCAAAGGATCTTATTTCCAAAATTGAAGCCAAGATAAATAGTTGGACTTTCAGATTCCTGACCATCCTTGGAAAAATCACCCTCATCAAATTGATTCTTCAATTTATGCCCCTCTACCTTTCTTCGGTCTTGGCTACCCCATATAAAATTATCAAATCCATCCAAGCTCTTTAGAGGGCCTTCCTTTGGGGAGGCCCCAAGTTCCCAAAAAGGAGAGAAAGTGGGCTCTAGTTTTCTGGGATACACTCTGTCTTCCTAAGTGGGTAGGTAGATTGGTCATCAAATACTCTCTGATCATGAGTAAAGCACTTGGAACCAAAATATGGTGGAGATGGATCAAGTGTAAGTAATACCTTTGGAGAAAAATTTGGAAGGTGAAGTATGCGGGAAACATTGCCAAGGATGCCCTTACCTATATGGAGGGATCTTATTCGAGATCACTCATATAGAACAATGCCTAGAACACCATATCCTTAGTCTAGGAGGAAGCTCGACAAAATCCTTCAATTAAGAAGATATTAGTGGGGTATTCACGAGTGGTGCAACTATAGAGATTGGGTAGTCTTTCATTTGCATGCCATAGTTTTGGACTTTCATTCACATGTTGCCTACAATGTAATTGGATCATGAATTGGGCCTTTCCATTGGTCGTTGTAATGTTGATCATGAATTGGGCCTTTTCTCCTTCATGCCCCATCTCATTGTGCTCACAAATAGTAAATATAAATGCTCACTTTATCTTATTAATAATCATTTATATGATTAATAAATGTCGGTGCTAGTAATCATTATTGACTCTTTAAAAACAAGGGCAAATATTGTGTCAAAAATCTTAGCCGCTTGAATCTCAAAAACTCTGTTGGCACATTTGTTCGATATTAACAAATGGTGAAAGCAATTTTCCATGGTCGAAAATTAGTAAGATGAGCATGACAAAAGAAACGGTGGAGGATTTGATTAGAGGAAGAGGACCAATTTCACTATTGCTTTCCTTCAGGACACTTAGAATCTAAGAGCGATTTAGAGATGCATGCCCATGTTTTTCCGACCCTCCTCTTACTATTGTGCTTCTCCCACCTCTACCTATGTTTTCTCTATGGGATCAATGAGTTTTGGACATATTGTGTAGGTAATTACTACCACCACATTTGTTTTTGAAAGTCCTACAGTGAGGAAAATATTGCATATTGATGTGGCCATTGCATAGTTTGTTTGTAAGTGGGTCCATCCTTGCTTGGTTTGTTTAAGGGGAAACTACTAGGAATAACAAGAGTTTTGAACCCATTGAAGATCCTTCCAGCTTTGGATCCCTCCAACCTATCTAGGGGATGATGAATAGTATAATGAATGAATGAAACTCATGAAATAGAATAAGAGACACTTAACGAGGAGAGTACATGGTTGTTGGGAGAGTTTAGCTCATTTGAGAGATTGTATCCAATCATTAGGTTACCTCAAAGTGCGATAAAAGAAAATATCATTGGAAAGAAGAGTAGACCAGTAAGCTTAACGATTATATTATTTAGAAGAATAGTTTAGCAAGTCATACAAAACAAAGCAAGCTTATTCAACTGCATCATTCATGGAGATTTGGAAAACATAGCTTAATTTGGAGGAAACATCCTTTCATCCTTTAATGCATTGTAGTTGGATGGGGATGGAACTCCACTCCTACTGAGGTTATATCTCACTTGATCATATTAACACTTGCCATGCATGCATATATTCTCATAGGTGTGGGAGTCAAGTATATGTATTCATAAATAGTTGGAGCATGCAATAATGCATGGATAGCTTCAGAGTGGGTCTTCAACATACCCAACCCTTTTCAATCCTTATCCAACATGATCAATATTTTCATGGAGCTCAGAAACATGTCCTTTTGAAATTGTCTATTATGACAATCAGAGTGCAATCATGCCAGAAATCCAATGTCTCATGCTAAGTCTACTAGGTCAATTAGGCAACAAGGATTTGGGAAACCAATGGTGCTTCTCAATTCAATGTGGGATGAGTGGGGACTTTGGTACATCAATAATGAAAATGAGTAATGAAATTGATTGTGACCCCAAGTTCAGAGAAAGTCAATGCCTAAGCGGTGGAAAACTTGCACTCATTGCACCTACATAAAAAAACCCAGGATCTACTCACAGAGAGAGTCAAATCAAGTATGATAGTTGATGGGAAAGATTAGAACATGACCCAAGGTCTATAGGCTCACATTAATACCTTCAAGGTACATATCACATCTTTAGTTTTTATGCCTTTCGAGGGGAGCTTCAGTATGTTGCTAGTCACTTGTAAAAGTTTATTTCAGTTCCATCAATGGCCACAAAACCAACACATCTTTAACATATGTCTCAAGAAGGTGCCAACCATGCATATGTCTGAACATGATTTTTTTTTTTGCATGTTGAGTTCCATGTACAAATGCATGTTGAGTGCCACATACAAATGCAATAGAAGACATGTGCTAGCTACTCGTGGAGCATGGCTAGTATAATTATTGATTTGGTTCCAAACATATGTGGGTAAGTAAGCAAAGGAGTATAGGAAAATGCCACTATTTGGTGTTTACACAAGTCTACATTACTTCACTTTCTTGTAAATCTATCATGATTGCACCCTTATGAGGGGGAAGATGATGCACAAATCAAACAAATTAGATAAGGAAAATGAACCAATTCCTTAGGCCTCAACAAATGAAGCAAATCAATTAATGGTGTTAGAATCTCCTTAAACCGCTAATTAGTCTATTGGTTGGATAAACATCAAGAAAGAGAAAGCAAAAACATGTAGACCAACAACATGCACAATTCATAAGTTGGATGTCCCTCTAAAAATATTGTAAAGAAACTAAGCCGTCATGTGACATATGACATACAAATTCTAGAATTAGATAAACCAAATATGAATGAAGGGTCAAGATGTATCTTAAAGATAGGTGTTAGAAAATTGAAAATCAAAACTAGAAAGGGGTAGAAAATGGTAAGTATGCATGTAAATGTTCATATGTAAAATTCTCTTTACAACCATATAATCTATTAAATTTTTATTTCTTAAAATTAACTAAAAAGGAAAGAATAACCACATACACTTAGTGGGTTGGAATCTATCATAGATAACAACCACAAATTAAAGAGGACCCATAAAATATAACATCAAACTATTAATATAATTAACATCAAATAAAAATATTGTTATCACATTAATATCGAGAATCACAATTCAAAATTAAATTTTGACTTAGAAAATCTTTTAGTGTGGATAATGCCTTACAAACCCTTATAAAAATATTATTATCACATCAATCTCAAAAATTACAATTCAAAATCAAATTTTGACTTAAAAAAATCTTATAAAAATATTGTTATCACATCAATTTCAAAATTACAATTCAAAATCAAATTTTGACTCAGAAAATCTTAATCTTTAAATGTGAGTAATGCCTTACACACCCTTAGAAATATTATACATAAGGGATGTCATATGCTTTTTAAGAAGTGACAACAAAAACCCCAAAAGTAAATAGTACTCAAAAATTACTATAAGTTGTTTTATTTATAACCCCAAAAAGTAAATAGTACTCAAAAATCACTATAAGTTGTTTTATTTATTGCTATTGATATTAAGTGTGAATGAAGTGAGGATGCCTATGAAGCCCATTCACACTCAGCCCATTCACACACAAATGATTTTCCTTTAGAAGTGTAAATTTTTGTAGAGATTCATATGAACATAGGTATCTGTACCATTTAACTTCTGGAAGGAAGGAATATTTAGGTAGAATATTATCTATAAACTATTTTTATTTCACAGTGGTTATGAATGTGGAATAAAATGTTGGAAGAGAACGTGGCTTAAAACACTTCTTTATACACTTTCTTTGACTTTGGATTTGTTACGGAAGGAAGCACCTTATGCTCGATAGTGTTAAGGTTAAGCACTGGAATTAGTTCTCTCTAGAGGCTTAAAAAAAGCAACAACAAAGATGAAGAATTGCATTTACAAAAACATTGAGTAAAATTGAACAACAAAGGCATCCACTTAATCTACTCATAATCATAAAAAAAAATCTACATAAACATTTCTTCACATAGAGGTTTCATATGAATCCAATTCATCTTTCCAAAAATTATATAAACTTTTAATCACTATAAATTGTCAAAGTTTGCCTACATATTATATATATTTCTTTGGACTATGTATTCAATAGTTTGGTTTTTCATTCCAAGTTTGACTTTTTCTTTGTCCTATCACTTTATTTTATGCATACAATTATAATTATTTTGGTGGCATGTTATATGATTAAGTATCACTTTATTTTATGCATAAAATTATAATTATTTTGGTGGCCTGTTATATGATTAAACGAAGATGAGGTATTATAAATGTAATGAATGGTAAAGATGGTTAGGAGAAGGGATACAATTTGCACTTATAATTCCTTATAATTCCATTGAGGTATTATAAATGTAATGAATGGTAAAGAGGGTCAAGAGAAGGGATAAAATTTGCACTTATTATTCCAATAGTGGCTTCTATCAACTCATAAGTGTTTTCGAAAAACTTATACAACCATTACTTTCTTCATACAAAAATTTGCCTAATAAATCATACCCTACTCACTATATGTCAAAAATGATTTATATGGTAACACCTTAAAGTTGCATTGACTCTATAACCATATTGTTGATATGTTATATTGAAGCGTACATCATTCTCATTATCTATCGTGTTGTATCTTATCTAGAAAAAACGCCTTAAAAGACTATTGCTTTAAGATTAGATGGAACGTTGAATCATTTATCTTCTTTTAGTTTTCATTTCCATAAATTTAAGATAGGGTTTGTTTTCATTAAGTTAAGAGTAGAAATGAATTATTATAGATTTTGAAATTAATCCTTTCCCACCACTTCCCTTTCATAACAACAATAATTGATTTAAAAAATTAGTTTAATTGACCATTATCAATATTATTGAACATTTGGTAAAAAAAATTTAATATTTCTTTCCACTTCCATATTTATAAGAGGGCAAAGGGAGATATTGAAAAAAAATAGTTTAATTGATTATTATCAATATTTTGAATATTAAGAACCAAAGCATCTTTATTCTATCTTTGAATATCAATGTATAGAGCTGCGTCTAGGGTTCACCGTTGAAACTTGCTGCCATCTCTTCCTTTGTTGCGGCTATGGAAGCCGAGGGAGGGGCGCCCCCAACCCCCTCCCATAGTTCAGTTACAGGAAAGGAGCACAGATCCACTCACTTCAAACGTCCAACCTTCGAACTCCCTGAGGGCATGCAACAATTAATTTGGGAGGATGAAATGCCGAAGGAAAAACCGATGGACATCGACCTAGAAACCAGTCAACCAAGAACTAAACGCACTTGGGAACCCGGAAAATGCATCCCACAAACCCCGATAGCTCCCAAATATATCATCAGCTCTCCAAGAATCAAGGATCATAAACAATACATGAGAGATTTTTCCCTAATAGGCAAATTCCTAGGGCTATGGCCCTTCGAAAAAGACATGGTCAAATGGATTCAACATTGGTGGAAACCCAAGGGGCACTATGACCTCCAACTAGGATCAAAAGGCTTCTTCACGATCATATTACATAACCTGGAGGAAAGAAATCAAATCTTCGAAGGGGGGTCGTACTTCTATAACTCGACATGCCTTTTTCTCCGATTCTAGACAGAGAAATTCAGCTCGGAAAAAGAAGACTTCACCCATGCCTCGGTTTGGCTGCGGTTATATTCGCTCCCACAAGAATTTTGGCTGGAGGAGATCCTCGCAGGAATTGGAAACACCATCGGCAGCTACGTCAAAGCCTCGGAGGAAACTAGACAACGAAGGTACACTGCTTATGCTCGCATTTGTGTCTATTTAAATATTTCGAAACCCCTTCCTGGAGCCATTATCTTGGATTACCAGGATGATGAATGGTCCCAAACCCTAGATTATGAGCACATCCCCTTTTGATACCGCAAGTGTCATGAGCATGGACATCTATTCCATGAATTCCCTCTAAATAACCCCCCTAAGCCATCTTAGGAAGATTCTGACAAGTCCAAGGATGGCTTCACCCAAGTCACGGGTCACCAAAAGCACCAAGCCAAGAGGGCACCTCCCCATCCCCCCCTGGACCTTCTACCAAGAACTCCTTTGGCACCCTTCAAACCCCGTTGGATACCCCCTCTCCTTCTACCAACCCTTTTAAAACCCCTGCAACCGGTCAAACCCATGCTATTCCCGATTACCCTGCCCAATCATCCTCTCAACCACTATTCACGATGCCCACTCTTCCAACCACTCTCGACCCGGAAATGGGTGATCCAAACATGGACTTGGAGGATCAAGAATTGACAGGCATCGACATGGTGCATCTGGAGCAAGCTTATCATAAGCAACAACTATACACCATACTGCCCGACTAGCTACGCAAGGTGCACAAAGTCTTTTTCAATTCTTCGGTAGGAGGTTCAGCCCGAGCCAACACAAACCTGGGAATACAAAAATAAACCTCAAAGGAACAATGCAAACCTACAAAAGAGGAGAAAAAGAGAGGCAGGAAATCGAAACACCAACTCATTCAAGACGT
This sequence comes from Picea sitchensis, assembly GCA_010110895.2. Lineage (NCBI taxonomy): Eukaryota > Viridiplantae > Streptophyta > Pinopsida > Pinales > Pinaceae > Picea > Picea sitchensis. Next base: position 160,394 of record SNQJ01S0002118.1, on the reverse strand, counting down.
CGGTAACTTCCTGGTCAACTCAGGTCAAATTCATTTGATCTCAGACAACTTCCCTCCCCTCCAACTCCCATCATCCTCATGAAGATACTATCTTGGAGCATAAGGGGCCTTAATGCAAAGAGAAAACAAGTTTTTCTCAAAGAAAGAATCAAGAAGGAACAACTAGACATACTCCTCCTACAGGAAAGAAAATGTGCGGGAGTAGAAGCGCAAACCACTCTTCAAATATGTTGGACACATGCCCAACATGTGAAAGTGGATGCCAGAGGGGCAACTAGAGGTCTTGCAATGCTCTGGAATCCAACCACAGTTCTACTTGACAAATTTTTTACCTCCAAATGGACCATCACCGCCTCCTTTTGCCTCATTGGCTCGAACAAACAAGGCTACATCACAAACGTTTATGGACCCCCCAAACCAGGGGACAAGGAAGCCTTCCTACAACACGTGGAATGGGTTGCAGAACACTTAGGCCCCCAAAGGTGGATCCTCGGGGGAGACTTCAATATGATCACAGGGTTGGAGGAAAAAAATGGGGGCCATCGCTCGCTGGGCAATGAAAACATGCTCTTCAACCGCACCATAGGCCTACTAAACCTCATTGACATCGAGACAGATAATGGGTTGTTCACTTGGTCCAACAGATGCTCGTGGGCCCAACACGTTTCCAACAGACTAGATCGCTTCCTAATTTTAGAAGCCATTATGATGGAAGGTTTAGCTTGGAATTCCACTGTCATAGACACCCCGAGATCGGATCACTGGCCAATACTACCAACTCTCAACATCACTGGCACCCCTGGTAGAAAACCATTCCGCTTTGAAAAATTCTAGTTGACACACCCAGATTTCCAAACAAACATAAAGACATGGTGGGAGGAGGCAGCTATCCAAACAGGGAACCCTATGTATTGGTTCCAACAAAGGCTAAAAAACCTCAGACAACACCTAAAATCCTGGAATAAGTCCACCTTTGGCGATATTTTCCAAGCACAGGAGCATTTAAAACAACAAATGCAGAAACTCCAACAGCAGATCCGAACACAGGGCCTAACGGAAGTCCTAAAAACATAGGAAACACTCCTAAACAACTAGATTGCAGAAAGAAGAGTGCAGGAAGAAGTACTTTGGAGACAAAAATCTTGCATCCAATGGTTGAAAGAGGGGGAAAAAATACAAAATTCTTCCACAAATCCATGGTCCAGCGGAGCCAAACTAATCGCATCACCCACCTAGTCTCGGCGCAAGGTATAGAAATTCAACAACATGCTGATATGGAAAAGGAATTGCTTTCATACTACCAAACTCTTCTTACGGAACCCCCAACAGATTGCTCGTGGGCCATCGAGTCCATTTTAAAAAACATTCCCAAGGAAGTCACCAAAGAGAAAAATGAAGCCCTTATGAGACCAATCACTCAGGTGGAGGTCGATCAATCTTTTAAGGCTACCCTGCTAGGAAAATATCCTGGTCCAAAGGACTTCACTTTAGACTTTTTTCACTACTGTTGGGGCATCATCCATGAAGACATCTGGGAAATCATCGAGGACTCCAGAAAATCCAGAAAGGTCCTCCAGTCACTCAATGGAACCTTTCTCACCCTCATACCTAAAGAAAAAAACACCACTTCTCCCTCGCACTTCAGTCCCATAGCCCTCTGCAATGTCATATACAAACTCCTAACAAAGATCATTGCAACCTGCCTTAAGCCCATTCTACCGTTCTTAATCTCCCTAGAACAATCTGGCTATGTGGAAGGCAAACAAATCCTGGATAACATGATCCTAGTCCATGAAGTTATCCACTCCCTTCACTCTACCAAAAATCAAGGTATGCTCCTAAAACTAGATCTCTCTAAAGCTTTTGATAAATTGAGCTGGAGCTACTTAATATCATCTCTCCTAGCCTTTGGCTTTGATCCCACTTGGGTCTTCTGGATAGTCAATCTCACCTCTTCAACACTGTTCTCCATACGCATCAATGGTGTCCCCTCCAAACCTTTCTCTCCCTCAAGAGGCATAAGACAAGGGGACCCACTATCGCCCTTCCTCTTCATCCTAATGGCAGAAGGGATCAACCGCACTGTCAAAGCAGCCATTAGGGACCACTCTCTCTCTGGCCTCACCTCCCATGGAATTTCTCCCCCCATATTGCACAACCAATTTGTAGATGATATACTTCTTATGGGACTGTCCACAGCCAGAGAAGCCCCGTGCTTCAGATCTATCATTGACCTCTTTTGCGAAGATTCAAGCATGGAGGTGAATTTACTTAAATCCCAAGTCTTCTTCTTCAAGACACCTATGGAAATCCAAAACCATCTCACTCTCATCCCGGGCTTCACCCACAACGTCCTCCCCTCTATCTACCTAGGCATCCCCCTCATTGACAACCCACTCAGAAATTCATTCTGGGACTCCTTATTGTCCAACTTCAAGAAGAGACTCTCCCTTTGGACCTTTCTCTCCCTCAATTTGCCTGGGCGCCTCATCCTCCTTAAATCAGTCCTCCAAGCTCTCCCAGTCTACATCTTCTCAGCCTTGGCGGCCACGAATTTTATCCTTAACACCTTAAGAGCGCTTCAAATAATATTCCTATGGAAAGGCAATAAAGAAGGGTGAAAAATGTCCCTGGTAAGCTGGCAAAAAGTCTGCAATCCAAAAAAAGCAGGAGGCCTCGATCTCCGGGACCCAACCATTCTCAACAAGGTCCTGAGCGCTAAAATCTGGTGGAGATGGTTAAAGAGACCACAAGATATATGGGCACGATTGTGGAGGAATAAATACACCCACACAATCCCCAAAAGAGAGCTCATTAGATGGAATGGTCAAAGCCCATGGTCGCTTATCTGGAATGCGACAGGGAACAATCGTGGACTTTTGACGGACCATTCGTTCCGAGAAATCCAAAGTGGATCCTCGACATACTTCTGGAGTGATTTGTGGCAACAACTCCCAGCCCTGAATATAGATACGAATCTCAACAACCTCATCCCTCTCACAACCTCCGCTGGACTCCACAAAGTGATCGACTTCTGGAAGCCTTTCAACCCAGGGGAAATCTGGCGTACCTGGAAAAACTCCCACGAGAACCTGAACATTCCCCCAGAGTTCAACCTCCATCTCTTGTAGGAGCATATTTCCTCAAGGAAAATTTTAAGTTAACAAGGGGAGGACATACTTAGATGGGGACACTCCACCACAGGAGCCTTCAACATCCCAGAAGCTTACTACATAAAAGCAGGTCACAAAACCTTACCTCAAGAGGAGGTTTGGGGAAAAATTTGGGACATGAAATCTTCATCGAAAATCAGTACCTTCCTTTGGTTAGTGGCGCACAACAACATCCTTAACTAGGATAATTTAAGAAAAAGGGGTTTCATTGGCCCATGTTGGTGTTAGCTATGTGGCCAAGAGGAAGAAACTCAAAATCATCTCCTCAATATATGCCCCTACAGTTCGTGCATCTGGGATCATAGTGCCAACATTATGAGAACAACAGATAGGAACGTAACAGGTCTAAGGGAAACTATTGAAGACTGGAGAAGCTCAACCTTTCACTCACCCATCCTCAATAGAATCTGGAAGTTGCTCCTAGGCTTCATTCTCTGGAAAATCTAGAAAGAGAGGAACAGATGAATTTTTAATTCGGTCACTAGGAACTGGTAAGACATGTGGACCACAATTGACACTAATATCAATGAAACAATCTCGCTGCATCCATGGACAGAGCAGGACCTCAAAGCCCCACAAAATGAAACTAACATTCTCAGATCCTGGTGACTCAATATCAATCCTACCCCTGAAAGGCCCTTTGCAGCTGTAGGACACAAGACCAGCCACACTCATTGGGAAGCTCCGCCCACAGACTATTTTAAACTCAAATTTTATGGAGCCTCCAAAGGGAATCCGGGACTGGCAGGCTATGGTGCGGTCATCCAGAATAGTAAAAGGGAAATCCTCTATATCCTGACAGGTAATATGGGGCACAATACCAAGAACGCTGTGGAAATATGGAGCCTCCTATGTGGTTTACAAGTAGCCTTAGAGAAAGAGATTTTTCCCCTCATTGCGGAAGGCGACTCGCAAATTGTTATAAATCTCCTCTTGCATCTACTCAATGGGGCAGACACGGAAAAAATCTCTCCAAGATGAAGACTCATGAATGGGCTTTGTAGAATAAAATCAACTCTCTAGCCTCAATAGGTAATCCTACCGTCCCATGTAAGAAGAATGACCAATCAAGTTGCTGACTGGTTAGCAAATCTGGGTGTCAAGTTGGAGGAAGGTGTCTTCTCTTGCTCCCCTTCCACCAACCCCTCACACCCCACAGTCATCGCTTGCAGGAACATACCTCACACCAAAGACCAACCCCTGGATGGGGTGCCTCCGTGATATGATGGGTGTTATTTGGGACGAGGCCACATGGCCATGCCACTTGCCACTTGGCGTCCATCCATCATAATCTCCCCTCTCCAGTCACCACCGAAATTTAAACGAACCGCTGCCACCCTCCATTTCTCATTTGCACCCCACATCTCACACGAACATGAAGCTCTACGGCCTGCGCGTCCTCATGGTGCCGTGCAAAGAGCCTTTCTGGTCACCTCAGCTCCAGCTTATTCAACATGCTCCTAAAGCTGAGATGTGGGTTCTTTCTCCTCACTCGCTCGCTCATAATTTATAGAGCCGAACCTCCCTGGTTCACTCCCTCCTTAGTTCTGAGACCAAGCTCTAATGCGACTTCTCCATGTTTGCAATTTTTTTGTGGGCTTCTCCCCTCCAAGCTCGTCGTTCTTCAGAGATCTCCTCCCCCGAAGGCTGCCATCAATCATCATGCCCCGACCCTGGGGCAAACCAAAGCGAGGAGTAGTTTGGTATGAGGCCTGGGGAAGGAAACCGCCCACCTTTGACCC
>SNQJ01S0002118.1:90082-120745 GCA_010110895.2 Picea sitchensis | reverse complement strand
ATATATATATATATATATATATATATATATATATATATAAACAATCTTTTTTATTATAAGTAAGTCTCTTTTATATATACATAAGTATGAACAACAGTCGAATGGGGTTGAAAGTAGGGTTTCAAGCGAAACATAAGAGAGGTGAGCGCCTGACAGTGAAATTATATGTCTTTATAATATATATATATTAATGTTTTTGTAAACAATTTTTTATTATAAATAAGTGTGAAGATGATGGGGACGAAGAGGAGAAAGTAAGGAATGGCCAATTATGAAAAGAGGTTGGACGGGTTTCAAATTAGGGTTAAAGGGGACTATGAGGAGGGGTGAGGGCCCGACGGTCAAATTACATGTCTTAGAAATTTTGACTGCAAAAGACGTAAAAGGGAAAAGTGCATGATGGGGCAGTCCAACGGATGGTTTGTATATTTGTGGAATTCCGGGTGTTGTTTGTAGGTCATGGAACAATGGAAGGGAAATTTTGAGCCCGCCTATTCGTGAACCCACAATAAAAAAAGTGGGTAAGTATGGAATAGGGAAATGGTTGATCGGACTCGTTTTCACTAATATATTTAAACTTGTAATAGATATCCCATTACCTGGCAAGATCTTTTCTGCATGTATATCGTAGAATTATGAGTGTTGTTTGTAGGTCGTGGCACAATGCAAGGGAAATCTTGAACCCTCCTGCCCGGGAACTTGCAAGCGAAAAAGTCAGTAAGTATTTGTAATAGATATCCCATAGCCTGGCAGGATATTTTCTGCATGTTTCTGTACAAGTTGTTTAGGAAAAATTATTATGACGGTCTCCTCAAGGCATGGTGTGATGTGATAATTAAACCTCAGTTATTGCATACTTGAAAAGAAGTGCAAAGGGCGTGGGCACAGGAAACAACAATTAGGAATTGGATATTTCATGAACCCGCCAACCTGATGATCTGTAAAAGAAATTCAAAGAAATGGAGAAGTATGGAAAGCAGGTGGACGAGCTTCAAAATGAGGTGACAATAGTTCCACAGGAGACGTGAGGACTCGATGGTCAAATTGTATGTCTCGGAAGTTTTGAGTTCAAAATGTGAACCATGGAAAAGGGGATGATAGGCAGACTATGTAACATGAAAGAGGGTATGATTTGAGAGTCCGGTTGTAAATTTGTATATCGCGAAAGTAAGGGTGTTTTTTGCAGGTCGTGGAACAATAGAAGTGCAACCTAGATCCCTCCTATCCCAGAATCCGCGGTCGGAGAAGTGGCTAGGTATTGAATGGGGAAGCGGTCGGTCAGAGTCCCAATATAAAAGAATGAGTGCAAGTGTGAATCCATGAGTCCACTAACCTACGTAGCCAGACATTTTCAGAAAAACGACTAAGTAACGAGAAAGATAAAGTATAGGGAAAAGAGAAATGAGAATTTGGTTAAGTATAGAAGATGAAAAACAAGGGCTAATATATTCACGTCTGTAATAGATATCCCATTTCCTGGAAAGATATTTTTTTCATGTTTATGGAGAAGTTATATACTTATTGCATATACTTGGAAAGAAGTGCGAAGGTGGCGGGCACAAAAAACAACGATTAGGATCTAGAAATTGTATGAACCTGCCAACCCGATGATCCGTGAAAGAGATTGAAAGAAATGGATGGGTGGAAAGTGGTCAAGTGGGCTTCAAAATAGGCTGACAAGGGTTCCGAGGAGACGTGAGGGCTCGGCGGTCAAATTGTATTGATCATAACTTTTGAGTGCATACTGTGTAACATAGAAGAGGGGCTGATGTAGGACTCCGGAATTCAATTTGTATATCATGGAAGCTGGGGGCTTGTTTGCAAGTCAAGGAACACTGGAAGTGCAATCTTCCTGTCCAGGAACCCGCAAGCGAAAAATTCAGGTAAGTATGAAATTGGAGGCACGAAACAGATTCCAAGAAATGGAGAAATATGGAAAGTGAACGCAGGGGCTTCAAAATGAGGTGACAATAGTTCCCTGGGAGATGTGAGGACCTGAAGGTCAAATTGTAGGTCTCATAACTTTGGTGTGAAAATTGTGTATCATAGAAGAGGGTATGATGTGGGAGCGCGACAATACATTTGTATATCGCGGAGGTTCAGGTGTTGTTTGCAGGTCATAGAACAATGGAAGTGCAATATACAACCCTCCTTTCCCGGGAATCCATGATCTGAAAAGTGGATAGGCATGGAATGGGTAGCAGTTGGTCGAGGTCACGATATAAAAGCACCAACGCAAATGTGAACCGATGAGTCCGCCAACGTGTGCATTGAGAAAATTTTGGAAAAATGACTAAGTATCCAAAAAGAGAGAGTAGATGGGGAAAAGAAATGAGAATTTGGTTAGGTATGGAAGAGGGAAAAGAAGGTCCAATATATTCAAATCTGCAAGAGATATTCCATTTCCTGGTAAGATATTTTATGTATGTTTCTGGAGAAGTTGTATACTTATTGCATATACTTGGAAAGAAGTCTAAAGGTATCGGGCACAAAAAACAACAACTAGAAATTGGAAATTTCCTGAACCCGCGAACTCGGCGATCCGCGAAAGAGATGTCAAGAAATGGTCAAGTGTGGAAAGTGGTTGGATGAGCTTCAAAGTAGGGTGAAAAGGGTTCTTGAGGAGACGTAAGGCCCTGACTATCAAATTGTATGTATCCGAACATTTTAGTGAAAAATGTGTAACACGAAAGAGGGGATGATGTGGGAGTCGATAAGTAAATATGCATCTCACAGAATCCAGAGTGTTGTTTGTAGGTCATGGAACAATGGAACAAACGCATGAATCCACCAACCCACGCAACAAGACATTTTCAGAAAAAAAGACTAAGTAACCAGAAAGAGAAACTACAAGGGATAAAAGAGTGGGAAAATAGAAAGGCAGAGGGAAATTTTTGTAAGTGGGAATTGGTTTCAAACAAGCCCCATTGTTGCAAAAACATCATTTTCTAGTCCAATACTTTATCCACTTAGTCATTTTCTATTGTGCTTGTACCATTAAAAAGGGTGTGAGCAAATGCTTTGTTGAAGATTAGATTTTATTGCAACTTGTGGGAGTAATTGTGTTCTTGATACATTATTCCATGAATTTAACATATTAACTTAAGTATTAAACTTCTTACATGATGGGTTGTTAGCATTAAAGATTAATAATTGCATGTCTAGAAACAAGAATGATGATCTTGAATTTTAATATTGTAGTTGATTTCATAGTCCCATTTGACTACAACCACCATATATCTTTTTTTTGTTTGTTTGTTTTTTAATTCGCGAACAAGAAATTTGGTAATTTCATTAATAAAGTAAAAAATGATCAAATAAAGGCCAGTGGATATACAACTAATAAAATGTTCCCTTTCGGACTAAAGGAATAAGGCAAGATAAAGGGAAATAAGAAATCGTTTTCTTAGCAAGTCTGAGATGAAAACAAAATTTCTACGGTGGGGCCCGGACTACGACATTGTGATTTGGTCTTTCTATGTTCTATCTGCATTACGAATAGAATTGAACGTTGGTTTGAGACTGTGTGAAATTTATTTTTGTTTCCATAAAATCCTAATGGATCGACACAATGCATTGTCATATAATTGTTAAATTTTCCATTTTAGATCAAATTACTTGAGCCAATACAATATTGAAGAACTACAAGACTATCGAACCATGTCAATGAGAAGAGGTGTTAAATTCAGAAAAGAAGCAGCAACCAAGACTCCAAGGCAATTTTTTTAATAGTAAATCCATTAAAAAAAAAAGAATACTAGGCAGTGTATATCTATCCATAGAAATTGGACCGAGTTATTTGGACCAAAACATTGAACATATTTTCCATAAACATAGGCAGAGGACTTGCAACATGTAGGAGCCATCGATATTCTCTTCAACATGCATACAAAATTGATTACCATGATTTGTTTTAGCAAATCCTTGCAGTCTTCTCCTTGGGAGGTCAATGTTCACTTCTCAAATCTCAATATCTTGCAGAATACCTGAGGCAACAAAGAAATAGGAGAGTGGTTTTGCAGTGGAATAAATCCTTGGATTGAAGTAGATGAACAACAGTCCTGCGGTAAAATTGATAGTTCTCACAAGATTCCCGTGAGGAAGAAGAAAAAAAACGTTGCAGGGAAAATGGAAGAACCTGAAACTGAAAGTTAGGACACACCAAGAAACCACCTCCTCATAGTCGAAGACTTCAGGGAGACAGGTTGCACAATCAATTCCATAGGCCCAAATTAGTGCATTCTGGACGGAAGGAGATGAGTAGTAGGAATATGCCTTGCGCGAGTGGGAGTTCTGGTCCTCATCCCCTAAGATGTTAATTGTATATCTAGATAATGGGAGAGTGGTCCCACAATTGAATAATGTTTCGGCTTGAAATGTATCTCTGAGAGAATCAATAGATCATTTCCTTAAAGTGAAACACTTTCACCCAGAACAAACTAATTTGGACCTTTGGAATTCCTACTTTTGAGCTGAAAAAGAGGCTATTTCGTTCAGCGTCAGTTTATTTTCTGAAACCCCTTCTTTGGTGTGGTTAGGTTTGCCATCATCGAGCCGGGAAGTGCCCCCCATTATGGTTGATTTCAATTTGGGCGCAGGAGTGGGAAAAACGTCTTTATTTCCATCATCAATCGTCGTATCATATTCCATTAGATCATATTATTCTATCTCAAAATCGATCCCATCAACCTTTGTGCCAACAATCAATATAGGTGGGCAGGTTGTCTGAGCAGGTGAGGTTGCCTTGGAATTATTTGGCTTGAAATATATCTCTCGGTGCACCAAGGGAACATATCCTTTTTTTCTCCTGGGCAGAGGGATATGAGTAGTAAGAATATTCCCTAGAATACTGGAACCTCTGACCATCATGCCCGGAGGTGTTTACTGTATCTGGACAAAAATGTTGTGGAACTATTGCAATAAGTTAACGAGAATTTTGATTTTCTCTAGATGATGCTTGAAATGAAAATTGGGGAGGGATAATATAACCCTCCGCAAATATTGGTTTAATGTGTATCAATGGAATATATCCTCGAGCCTTTTGCTGATTAATGACAATCTCCACAGTTCGTGCATAATGATTTATTACCATTAAAGATTACTAATTGCATATTTAGAAAATAGTGCGAAGGTGGCGGTGACGACGAAGAGAGATTAAGGATTAGAGATTTTGTAAAGGCGCCAACCGACTGATGCACGAAAGAGATTGCATCATGCTTGAAATGAATACTTGGAAAGGATAACACTCTTCTTTGCAAATCTTTGTTTAATTCGTATTAATGAAAAATCTTCTTCGGCCATCCAGACATTAATGACAATCTTAACGGTTCCGCCACGATGAGTTATTAGAATTAAATCTTAATAATTACATATGTAGAAAGAAGTACGAAGGTGGCGGGGATGGAGAAGAGATATTAAGAATTGTACATTTTGTCCACCCGCCAACTCGTGAAATAGATTCCAAGAAATGGTCAAGTATGAAAAGAGGTTGGGTAGGCTTAAAAAATAGGGTCACAAGATATACTCAGGAGACGTGAGGGGCTGATGGTCAAATTGTATGTCTCCAAACTTTTGATTGCAAAATGTGTAACACAGAACATGGCACAGTGATAGATTTCGGTCGTCAATTTGTATATCGTGAAATTTTGGGTGTTGTTCGTAGTTAGTGGAACAATGGAAGCGCAATGTTGAGAAAGATTGTTCAAGAGCCAATGATGGTAATAGTGGACAAGTATGAAATGGGAAAGCAGTTGGTTAGACTCGTGATATAAAAGAATTAGACATACTCAGAACAAGGAATATTAACGGGCTTGAAAACAGGGACACAAGCTCTAGTCAGGAGACATGAGGGCCCGATGGTCAAATTGTATCTACCCCAACTATTGGTTGCAAAATGCGTAACACAGAACAAGAGACAATGACAGATTTCAAGGGTCAATTTTTATATTGCTGAACTTTGGGTGTTGTATATAAAAGCGCGATACATTCGGAAAAACAACACATTCGGAAAAAGGACCAAGTAAACAAAAAGTGAAAGAAAACAAGAAAAAGGGAATTTTGTTTTCTAATTTGTAGATCGGAGAAGTCTGGGTGTTGTTTGCATGTGAAAAAACAATTGAAATGCAATGTTGAACCTGCCTATCTGGGAACTCGCCTATCCGGGAACCCGTGATCCAAAACTTTTGTTCAATATGAAATGGGGAAGCGGTCAGTAGAGCTGGTGATATAAAAGTATCAGTGGAAATATGAAGACATGAATCCTCCAACTCCCACACCTAGACATTTTCCAAAAAATGACTAAGTAACTAGAAAGGGAAAGTAGAGGGAAGAAAGAAAGGGGATGGCAATTTTCGGAAGTGGGAATTGGTGTAAGAAAGCCCCATTGATGGATTTAATAGTAACTATGAAGTGCATTAAACATGTGGACAACTTCTTCAATAAATGAATAGATAAAGTGAGCCATGTTTATAGTTTCCAGGATGTGTTTGTATAAGAGAAGCATAAAAAATCCACAATAAAATCAATTTTGGGATGTTTAAGTAAAGTTATTGTACTTACAACTTCACCGCAAGTATAACAATGCTGAATTTGAATTTTAATGTCCTGTCGTTGATATGATAGTTCCATTGGACTTCACATAGTATATATCCTTTTATTTCAAATTATTCCTGGAGATGAATATTTCTAAGTTCATCGATCAAGTAAAAGTGCTAAAATGATCCACATACTCAATTTATGTCACAGAGCTTATATTAAAAGGAAACACATGTCCTGTATATTCTTTTAGATCATAGAAAAACTGCCAAGATCCTGAATGTATTATTAATTTTTCAGAACAAAGCATACAACCAAGAACCAAGTAAACACCAAATGTATTAAAAGTTGAGGCACAAGGCAATGCATGAACATATAAGGGGTCGAGCGAGATCCCACAAGGTTCCATAGAGAAGTATGCATCAACCTTTGCATCAAACAATTTGATATATATAAAAAACACATGTGGCATGGGTTTTCTCTTACATATGGTATATGTTCCCATGAGAAAATAACTAGGGCCATGGGATATGACCAAAATTTTGTCAAACACAAGATAGCACAAAACCAGTGGAACTTCGCCATTTCACCGTAGCTATAACCAAACATCAAAAATGGGGAACAAGAAATTTTTCAATTACTATTTTACCATTAAGCAAGATCACTATGGACATTTTCTTCTAATAGTGCCATGCTCTATCACTACTAGTTTTAACAATGCCAAATTTCCAATATTATTGGAAATGCCTGATGGTTCTACCTAGAGAAGAAATTTATTTCGACGGTTCAAAGGATGGGCCTGATTTATTTACAGTTGGATACTTTGTATGGGGTTTGTCCTCATTTTTCCCATTTCTATACTAAACAATCTTGTGCGCTTGTACATCACCAATAATTGCACCTCCAATGCCTGAACTCCCCAATCTCTATAGAAAGTTCTGAAAATCTCAAGCTCATGTTTCAGTCCACGCTGAGTCCTTTTTTTTCTAATTATGGAATCAAGAAAATGCAGATACCATACCATAAATGTATAGTTGGAGACCAACTTTTTTTTATTTGGGTACCCAAAAAAAATGCAAAAATCTTGCCATGGCTATATAGTTGGAAATTATTTTTCAAATTTGGGCACCCAAAAAGGTGCAGACTCCAACAAAGCCACAACCAACCACCATTTTTTTTCCTTTGCACACCCCAACAAATATGCAAAATTCTTACTGGGAGATGGAAAAAAAAATCAAAATAACAACATCGATTGCATTTGTAGTTAGATTCTCCTTGTTGTTTCAAGTGTACAAGAAGAGACAAAATATCGAGAAATATAATTTTACAGCTATAGATGTAAAATCCGAAGAAATCGAGTCTGACGAACAATCATTTGGTTGTTGAAGAAAAATTACAGACACACATGAGATTTTTTCGTTTCCTGCCAAAGTTTGATATGAATATTTTTTTTTCCAGTCGATATGCAATATTGCATTGTCCTCATTTAGGGAAAATTTGCTATGTATCCGAAAGTCACACAACATGTAGACATTGTTTTCCTTTTTCTGTAGGTATTCGTTGTATGAAAATTTTGCTAACCCAGGAAGCACATCTTCTAAAAAAGGCTATCTAATTGTACAATGCATGATTGTGTTGCCCACGGTTCGGATGGCAGCATTGAGGCAATGTCTATATATGTAAGAAAATTTTTTACTGCATCACTTACAATCAATTATATCATCACTTATGAAAGAAGAAGAAAAACCATGAGAGTTTCATTTGGCACATACAGGCTCGAAGGGGGTCGAGTACGCATTTGTTGCAACCAAAACACCCTCAACCTAGGAACATGAGCATAGTAGTTCATATATTGAACACTATAATATACAATGACACAACACCAACACCAACAAAAAACTATAGAAAATTGGTGAAGGCTATTTGTATGAGAAAAGTGAGGATGAAATTGTATAAGTATATGCACAATAGTTGTAGATCTAGTAAGTTTCTTGAGATCATGTACTATGTCTGTTCACAATTCTGTTACAAATGTTTCTTGGGTTGTGCGGAAGATCTTTTATTTAACATCTCTTTTCTTTGTTATATTTTTGAAGAGCATAAATGGAAATTTCCCTTTATGTAATTGTTGTTCCATTGAGGAAAAAAAATCTAAATAGGTGTCAAACAGTTGCAGCTGCAACATGGAACAATGGAATATTTGTGTAACATAACCGAGATACATGGACATGTGAAAGTAAAGGACAAAAATAGATATGGAGAATGATACCATTGCCTTGTCATTGTCCGACTCTCCATATTTTATATGGAGAATGTGTTTCGAGCTAAGTTTTCTCGCGAGTGTGACAGTTGCACCAATGGTTCCAATTGGGTAAATATTGCTTCTTTGTGCAGGTTGGTTGATAGTTGTGTCTGAGACGAAACGATATTATGACGTGCTAGTCTCTAATTTTTTCTTGGTTTAGTGAGAAACCCTTGTCCTAAACCCTCCTTACCCATCCCTCATTTTCCACTTTCAGTTGTTTTCATTTTTTTTTAGATTTTAGATGCTTCATGGTTTGCATTATAATCTTTGATGATTTATTTGAGTTTTGATTATGAAAAAAATTGTTTAAACTAGAAGTGTCACCTTTTATGCCGTTGGAATTTTCAAATTTCAAGTTGTCAAACGCGCTACGGGAATAAGCCTATTCCCATAGTGCCAAATAATCATGCCATAACATGCGCCTGCTATCCCGATTTAGTTATGATAACAAGATTCATGAGTTAAGAGTTCATGTGTTCCCACGAGAGTTTGGTAATCATTTCTAAATCCAACAAGTTTAGAACATAATTTCTATGCACGCGCGCAGGGTTCATTTCAAAATCACCTGTTGTTTAATGATTATTATGTGACTGGTTCAAATTGGTTTAGTTCATCCTTGCAGGGAGAAATACAGGTATCCATTCAAAGCAACAGGTATATATCAACAATTGCAGGAAGGGAATTTGGAACCCGAGGGCATCAGTTGTAGAATTGAGTTTAATGGCACCAAAGAGGAGCGGACAAGTTGCCAGAATTGAACCAGAAGGTGCCGAACTTCTTGAAGCCTACCCTCAGATGGCCCAAAGGTTTAGAGATGCTAGGTGGTTTGAGTTCCTCAGTACATTTCAAGGATATGATGAGCAGGTTTCCATGGAATTTTCTTTGAACTTCGATGGTCATGAGGTCGAAATCGACAAGATGTTGATGCTGGTGATAGAGTAGACTATAGCCAAGGCTTGCAGGCTCGTGGTTGGAGGGGAAATATGGTGGAAGAAGGAACACATGGTCACTGAATTTGTGAACCAATTCCTCCTTCCAGATAAGCAGAATCCATATTGGAGAAGGGGAATTCCTTGCATCTAGGTGCGACCCGAATGGCACACTGCCCTGGTGGTGATTCATAGATACATCACCTGCGAAGGGAGGTTTTCTTTGGTCTACATCTACCATATCAGAATACTGATGCATCTAAATGGTGACTACCCTTTAAACCTTCCTTATTTCCTTCTTAAAAGTTTGACAAAAATGTCGAAGAAGGTGCAGTTGATTTCCACTAATGCCAAAGGTAGTTTATTCCATCAAGTCCTTATTAAAACCCTAGTCATGTCTGCCCTGAATGAATTATAGAAGCTCTAGAATTGGCTCACAGAATCCTTAAAACCTATCACTCAATCCAATAAGCCGAAAAAGGGCAGAGGGAGGAAAACTGTTAAATAGAGTCGAGATATTTCTGATGAAAACCCTGTGAAAGATGAATCTTCTTATATCAAGGTAACTAAGAGGAGCAGAAGTAAGAGACCTAGATGGGAACCCAAAATCAAAATGCTTCCTGAAGAAGATGTCAAAGGAGAGACAGAGTCAAATAATGATCTCATTTCTCAAACTACAATCAAGTCTGAAATGCCATCGACCAACAAAGGGAACGTTGCAATCAAAGGAAAAAGGAAAAAAGGTGCATGTGTATCACAAAAGCCTCATTGAAATTCAACCAGGGATACTAATAAGTATAGGCTGAACTCAAAAGAAATGTTCAATCCCAAAATTAAAGAAGAAAACACCATAATCATAGAAGATGATTTTGAGGATGTTGAAACAAGCACCAGAAAAAGAGCAAAAAAGACTATATTTCCCAAGAAATCTGTCATCAAAGGAAAGGGAAAACTTACACCACCTACAGGCCCTGTAATGAGAGCTTCAACTAGATTGTCTAAGGCTAAAGAGATGGCTAAAGGAATCAGTGAATTCCCTGAAGAAAAATAGGATTACTTGGAAGATTCAGATTACTTACCAGATGTACCTGGAGCTATGGATTCATCAAGTTCTGAAGAAGAACATAGCTCATAATTGATCTCAAAATACTAGGTTAAAGCCAAAGAACCTAGTGTTACTTTAAATCTGAATGAAACTGCTCCCTCTGAAGATTGTTCAGGATTCAGGGTCAAGATAAGAACTGATAAGGAAAAGATTAAATAATTTCAGAAAACTATAAATCAATTAAAGAAGGAAAAGATGAAGATAGAATAGTGGAATGCTCGCCAGCAGGAAAGAATTCAAAGTCTTAAAAAGAAGAAGAAGGAGCAAAGGTCATTACTTAAGGAACTCAGGGAAATCAATTTCAGACTTTACTGACACAATGTTGTGTTAACCACGAAGCTCAAGAAGAAAAATGCCAAAGCCTCTACTGCGATTTTATCTTAAAGGTAACATGAAGATTGGTTACAATTTTGTTTAAAGGTGCTCCAGGAGATATGGAAAATAATTACTCTTTTTTGATCAAGGAGATGCTAAGACTTCGATATACTTTACAGAGTCAAACAAGATCCCTATTTTGTAGAGTCAAATGTATTGCTGGCAATGTTTGTTATATCAAGTTGTTGAGCTGTGGACTATTTTGGATGTAGAAGCTCATTTTGAGTGAAATAATTTAGGATATGGATACTTTTTTATTCTAGTCATTTAAAGTTGTCCTAGATAATAGGATTTGGAAGTTTTATTGCTAGTTTAAATAGACAGAAGACAGACTATATCTAGGTGGAAAAATTGGAGATCTATAGAAACTTTTGTGGAGATTATTGTAAAAGGCATGTATGTTCAATTGACACTTAATAGCAAAGGCATATGGATGGTTAGACCTTCTTTTTTATACTCTGTTATTTCATTTTTCATGCTTGAATTTATTATTCAAATTGCAATTCTTTTGGCTCTTGAATGTTAATTTATACAGTGAAGATTTTGCTGTAGAAATGATTTTTCAAGTAATGATTTCAAGTTGATACCCCTGTTTCTTTATGATATATTGAAACTAAACCTTGTGAAATTGACAAACTGAAGATTTCAATTTCTTTTTCTTGAAATTGGTTTACTCCATCTATGTACCTACCTATTATTCAACTAATGGGATATGCAATGTTTTAATCTTGATTTTCATGCCATGTTGTAAACTTGACCCATTTTCAACCATTATACCAAAACCAAATTATAAAACCCTAAAAAACACTTTGCAATAAAATCAATGATGCCCTAGCTTTCCCTTACTAGTGGAGTGCAACTTTAGGGACTAACATTTTTGGCACCGTTGTCGGGGAGCGAAGAAACAAAGATAACTTCCCTAGGGAAACGACAAGTTTGGATTCATATGTTGATGGTGAACAAGATTTTGGACATTTTCTAAAGACTGTGATTATTCACTTGGCGACTCCTCTGTAGTAATTATGGCTCCTAAGAAAGAAGGGAAAGGACCTAAAATTCCAAAAAATCCTCCACCAACAAATAAGAGACCAGTAACAAGGAAAAATCCAGTGCTCGAGCCTGTAGCAGCAGTGCCAGACCCTAAAAAAATACTAAGAAAGCCTAAAGTTCTTCCTGGTCAGTCTTCACATTAAAAAGGGAAATTATCTTTAGAAATTTCTCAGGTAGAATCTTCTGAGATCATTAAAACCCAAGCAAATGAAGATTTGAAACCCGAAAGTGAAATTAAGCCTGTTGTTGAGTCTGATACAGTTTCATTCCCAACAAATGTTTCAAAATTAAGTTTAGAACAAAGGAAGTTGCTTATTGAACTTATTAAACAGGAATATCCATACTTGTTGTCTGAAACTGGAGATTTGAGAGTTCCTAGCACAAGTGTTAAGAGTGAAACATAAACTTCTTTGTCATCTTGTGAATCTTTTTCATTTGAAGATTTCAGAACACATTATTGTTATTTTGATAATCCTTTGTTTCTCATTCCATTAGCTGATCAAAGTCCAGAAGAGAAATTTCCATCTATTGAAAGACAAGGTTTAGGGACAATACATATAAGTTGTAAAACACAAGGGATTGTTTCACCCACAACATCACCAATCTTTCTTATCCCCCAAGCTCTAAACATAGCTAATATGGCCGCAGACAGAATGGACCAAATAGTTGCAGCTAGGTATGCTCCCCTAGTACTTCCTCAAGTCATGTATGCTTTTCCACCAAATGATTATATGAGATATTTACCCAGATTTAATGGAGAAGGATCAGTTACTGCTGAAGATCATTTGAGTTCGTTTTATAGTTTTGCAGACAATTTTAATGTAGAGCATGCTGATGTATGGATGAGATTATTCGTACAAATTTTATATGGGGAAGTGAGAAAGTGGTTCAGGAGTTTGCCTGCTAACTCAATAGCTAATATTGTAGATTTAGATGAGGCCTTTCTCAATCGATGGGCAGATAAAAAAGATTTTCATTATTACCTTACTGAATTTGGTGCTTTAAGGAGGAAACGAGGAGAATCAATTCCTGATTTTACCAAAAGGTTTAACCTGATGTACGGTAAAATTCCAGAGGAGATAAAACCTTCAGAGGCATCAGCTAATATCACATTTTCCAATGCATTCGATGTTGAATTTTCCTTATTGCTTAGGGAAAGAAGATCCACTACCCTCATCCTAATGCAAGATGCAGCTATTGATGTGGAATCAAACATATTAGCAGCACACAAATTGAAATCCAGAAGTGACAGAGATAGGAAAAATAAAAAAGAAGAGTTGCCTTCATCTTCTAATTTAGCATCCGATGTTAAAATCAATGAAATGTCTAAGATGTTGAAAACTTTGACATCTGAGATGGAAAGGATGAAGATGGAACAAAAACAACCCAATAGACCTGCACAGGAGGGCGGTTATAGAAATCCAAATCAATTTAGGAGACCAAACAATGTACCCTAGATTTTACCAAGAGAAAGGAAAAATCAAGATGACCAAAAGATGTTACCTCCTTTTCAGAATAATGCAGTAGATGAGGAGGAAGATAATGATGGTACAGAAGAAGACTCTGCAATTCATTTAACTGATTCTGAATCATCTCCTTTACATGTAACACAACAAGAATATGAAGATACTTTGATTGCAAATCAATTTGAAGAAGGGGATGGAGAGGAGATTGTTCAACATGAACCTACAGGGAAAAAATACAATCTCAGATCTAGTTCTCAAGCACCTAAAGTAGATATACCTATTTCTACAAAGAAAGCTAGTACTTCAGGTAAGACAAGGGCAATCAAAGGTGTTCCTAATGTTCAAGCGTATCATACATTGAAGCAACCTGTCAAAGATAGCACTGCTGATATAAGGGAACCAGATAAAAATGTCTCTTCTTTCAATCTTGAACATGAAATCAACAAAATCAAGATTCCAGTACCATTATTAGAACTTCTAAAGACAGAAGCATTCAGAAAAACTGTCCTTAAGGCTTTAGAAGCTCCAAATCGTGTCACTTTCTCAGATACAGTCAACCTTGAAGATGAAAACCCCGCCATTACTATTGGACCTCACATTGAAGACAAAATTGATGCCTCTCCACCTTTTTACATTTCACTAAATATCCATGACAAGATACTGCATAATTGCTTAATGGATTCTGGTGCTTCACATAATGTCATGCCTAAGGTGGTGATGGAAGAATTAGGGTTAGACATTACTAGACCATATCATGATCTATATTCTTTTGATTCCAAGAAAGTAAAATGTCTTGGGCTTATGAAAGATGTGGTCGTAACTCTTTCCCAATTACCTATGAAGAGTGTGGTGTTAGATGTTATTGTGGCTGACATACCACCAAAATTTGGGATTCTTCATTCAAGATCTTGGGATAAAAAGGTAGGTGGTACTTTGCAGATGGACCTAAGCTATGCAACCATACCTGTTTTCGGTGGCGAACAAAGAATATTATACAGAAAAATCAGACTGGCTTATTTGGTAAGTGATCATGATAATCCCACTAATCACCCTATATATGTTGTAGAGGATGATCTGGGTTCTTCTATTTTTCATACGGATGAGGAAATGGCAGAGGTATCAGTCATAAAGTCAATAACTATAGTAAGAGATAGTGAAGACCATTTTGTTTGGAAAATGTATTTTGATGGGGCTAGTTCTAAAAAAGGTTTCGTAGCTAGTATTGTCTTCATTTCCCCTACCAAGGAGGTTATTCCAATGTCATATAAACTTGAATTTGACACCACTAATAATATCAGTGAGTATGAAGCTTTGTTGTTAGGATTGAAAGATGCAAGAGACATGGGAATAAATAAGTTGTCTGTTTTTGGAGACTCTGAACTTATTGTTCACCAGGTTAGAAACATATATCAAACCAAGCAGAAAAGATTGAAACAATACAGAAATGAGGTGTGGGATTATGTAGATAACTTCTTCTTGGCATTCAATATTAAGTTTGTTCATGGGGATTTAAATCAATAGGTTGATTCTTTAGCATTTGCAGCAAGCAATTTTAAAACTACGATGTTTCCTAATATGAAGTTTCAAATTGAAGTCAGACACAGACCTTCAATTTCAGATAATATAAAACATTGGCAGGTTTTTAAAGATGATGAGGAAATTCAGAGATTTATGAAAACCATTGAAATTTTTTCTAACATTTCAATTGATCAAGATGATGAAGATATAGAAGTAGAAATACACACTGCATAAATTCTTCAAGATACTATTGCTAGTCACAAGATCATCGAATTGAAGACAAACCATCTGCCTAAGGGTTTGGTTCCTTTAGAAAGGTTGTTCGATCACAATGATGTCTCCAAGAAGGCTGTTATCCAAACAGAAGAAACAAAGGTGGAAGACTGTGACATTAGTGCAGATGCAAATCCCAGGTTGGTAAAAATATCCAGGAAATTATAAAAAAAGCAGAAGGAAGCATATATTGAATTAATGAAACAATATTCAGATATATTCACCTGGTCTTATGAAGATTTGAAAGTGTTTGATACAGAAATTATTCAGCATAAAATCCCTCTAAAACCTGGATCAAAACCTATAAAACAAAAATTCAGACAATTCAATCCTTTACTGTTACCAATAATAGAAAAGGAATTGAAGAGGCTACTAGAAGCAAAAATCATAGTGCCACTAAGATACTCAGAATGGGTATCAAACCTTGTTCCTGCCAGGAAAAAGAACGGAGAGATAAGGCTCTGTGTAGACTTCCGGAATCTGAACAGGTGTTCTGTGAAAGATAATTATCCATTACCAAAAATGGATTATATCTTACAAAAGGTTGTTGGTGCAAAAAGAATTTCTATGCTAGATGGATATTCAGGGTACAATCAAATATCAGTAATGGAAGAAGACAAAAAGAAAACAACTTTTACCACTCCTTGGGGCACCTTTATGTACAAAAAGATGCCTTTTGGGTTGATGAATGCTGGAGCTACATTTCAAAGAGCTATGGATATAGCTTTCATTGGCGAGAAAGACAGGTTTGTGGTAATTTACCTTGATGACATCTCTGTATTTTCAACATCAGATGAAGATCATTTACAGCATTTGAAGTAGACCTTTGAGAAATGCAGGAAGTACGACATATTTAATCCCAAAAAATCACATTTTTCCATGGAGGAAGGTAAACTTCTTGGACACATTGTATCGTGGTCACACCAGTCTATGTAGAGGATAAAGATGTTGTATTGTGATATGGGCACATTTCACCATATATGGTTAACAAGTTTGTTTTTAACATGTTTTATGTTAACAAAAAGACAACAGACATTGTAATTGCACATGTTGTTGGGTATGTGTTATATTATTTGCACGAGACAGAGTGTTTGAGCGTTTGCGCCGGGCGCGCAGGGGGGCGAAGCTCCCCGTGGGGGGGTTCGGGGGCAACGTCCCTGAATTTTTTTCTTCCGAGCCGATATATTTCCGTCGGGCCGACATATTTCCGGGACCACATGATATTAGGTGGTTTTTCGGCACATGTTTTTTTGCCGATGGTTTTCTATTTCCGGTCTAGGAATTAGGGTTTTGGACTAATCCAGGTCATTGGGTTAGGGTTTTGGATGCCGTTGGCTCCTATATGTATATTGTATTGTAAACAATGTAACACAATGTATGAATATAATATATGTTGGTTTTCCCGGTTTGGGTTTCCAGGTGAAAAATCTCTATGTAATGTTTGTATTTGCCATTGTATCTTTTATGTTCTTTTCTGAATATCATTTTGCAGTAGATATTGTACAAGGTTAGAATTTACACATGTAGTTGTCCAATCATTTCTTATGCCAATATTTTATATCATGTCAACACTGAAGTATCAATAAAATTTAACGGCAGGACAGGTGGGCACGGAACAGACATCGGATGTTGACTTCGCTAGTCACAGAAAACAACAGAACCACAGGTTCTCTCGTGGGTGAAGGACCTGAACACCGCAAAGTGAAAAAAAAAAATCTCCAACAGTCGGTGCAGGACCCCAACCCTACAAAGCCGAAGTAAACAAAAGAAAACAACAAGCAACAAACTAGCGAGAAAGAACGAACAAGCCCAATTGCAGCCCAATAACCATCAAATCAGTAAACAACATATATATCTCCAACGATTACCAAACTACAACCAAAGTACAGAAGGAACCAAAAACATATGACGAGCATGCTAGTAGAAATAAGAAAACATTCTTACTTGTAAACTCCAAACAGTGAACAACAAAGAACGAATAGAAAATGAAATATGGCATCGAAACTTACTCCGAAACGATGAACGACAGAAGCATAGGTCAAATTGTGGGTGCAACACGTGGACCCCGCAAAGTAAAAAAAAAAAAAATAGATCCAACTGCAAACGCAGGACCCCAACCCTGCAAAGTTGAAGTAAAAAAAATCAATCAACAAGAACCAACATGTCCAACTACAGGCGCAAATCCCCAACCTTGCAAAGTTTAACCAAACAACAACAAGCAACAACCAACGAACTAGCGAACAAGAATCACCCACTCAACCAGTAAACAATGTATTTAGCTTCAATAATGACAAAATTGGATTCCAAGCATAAACAAAGTATGGAACATAGAATGCGTATTCAACTGGCGGTTGACAACAATATTGTCCAAATTCACTGCAACATTGTATGGAAAATTTCAAGGAAAAATGTACTCTGAGAAGCCTATTTAGGTAAACATTTAAGGTTGTCAGGCTGCCTAAGGGCCTCGCGGTATGAAAACATTTAATCTGTCACGCATGTTTCAAGACCTCGTGCTATGTAAACATTTAAGCTGTCAAGCCTATTCAAGCACCTCAAAAAAGTGTCAATGCTCTAAACCTTCGGTATGTAAACATTTCAATACAAATAAAAATGACTAATAATAATAATAATAATACTAATAATAATAATAATAATAATAATAATAATAAATAATAATAATAATAAAATGACATATTAATATGTGATCACTATAATCCCTCTATGTATTTAGCAGGGACTAATAATAAAAAGACATTAAAAAACAACGTCCATGCTCAAAACTTTTGGTATGTAAACATTTCAGTACAAATGTAATAAAAATTAAAAAGGAGCGTCTACGATAAAAAAATTGGATATCTACACATTTACAACATTGGGAACAATGAAGTTGGTAATAAGACCTCGAATATATTCTCCAATGAGACGATGACATAAAAGTTTTTTTTTTTAAATATAAAAAATATTGTTTTTACTTCTATAGTACAAACAATACAAATGATTCAAAAATTTATAGTCAAAGAACATATTAATATCAAGTCAAAGAATTATCGATCTCTATAGTCCCTTTGCGCCTTCGGTAGGGACTAATAAAATTACAATTATAATACATTATAGGATAAACACATTAATATATTTATAATAGGTTAATGTATTATTTAAATGATACATTAATGATATATAAATGAATGTATAAAATACTAAATACATTAATGTGTTAAGTATTAAATGTATAAAAAAATTAAAACATTAATGTAATTTATAAATTAAAATAGTAAAAGAGTAATCTATGTGTAAATTATTAAATGTATATGATTATAACATTAATGAAATTTATAAATTAAAGTATTTAAACATTAATCTATAATGTAATGTATTATTATATTAATTAATTAATAAAAATAGATTTATACATTTATCATTACAACTTTTGTTAATTAATTAATACAATTAGTGTATTATATTAATGTATTAATGTGCATGAATTAATGCTCTATCAATATATTACATTAATGTAATATATAATAATAATGTACAAATTAAAGTATTAATTTACATTAGTGTATCATATAAGGTATTAATTGAATGATAGATAAATGATGTAATGTATTAATTAATTAATACACTAATACATTGATAAAGTAATAATACACTAATAAAGTAATACATTAAATGTCTTAACACATTAAATACATTAATAAATAGATTACTAAAGTATTAATACATTAACAAAATAATGCATTAATAATACATTAATAAAGTATTAATATACTAATAAAGTAAAGCATTAATAATACATTAATAAAGTAGTAATACGTTGACCTTAATGTATATGACAACAACAATTTGGAGGAAGTGACTTCATACAAATATCTTGGAATTGATATTCACCACAAGGTCAATTGGAATTATAGCATTGAGAAAATGATTATTGGGGGATGGAAAGTTTATTATGGGCTTGAAAACAATTGTAAATTAGTTGATCTTTGGAGTTGGGATAACAATAAACTCCTCTTCGAGACTCTTGTTACACCTGTTATTCTTTATGGATGTGAAGTCTGGGGCTGTAGTATCTCTCGTGAATCCTGGAAAAAGATAGAGAAAATACAAAAGAATTTTATAACCTATAATATCAAAATACGCCCTATCCCATCCTCCTCTTAGAAACAAGCCTCTCCCCCATTGAGAGCATGGCTATGACTAGATACCTAATGTATAAGAACAATTTAAACAACATGGAAGATAGGAGGCTACCTAAAATTGCTTCAAGATCAAGTCATAACCACCATCGACTCAAGCGAGGTTGACATAAAGACATCCGGTGTTGGGTAGACTATTGGGGAATCATGGAAGAAACCATTTTGTAGAATAAAGATACTATTAAAAAAAATCTCAAATCAAAATTTAATGAAAAAATGTGGTGTGATAAAGAGTTATGGGAAAAAGGAAAATTAAGGTATTATAAAGATGTAATCAAGCCTAATCTAGAATATCAAAATTATCTAAGTGTAAAGAAAAAAATAAGCATTGCTAAGATAAGAACAAATTCTCATGAGCTCCATAGTGAAACTGGGCATTGGTAAATTCCTAAAACGCCATGGGATGAGAGAGTGTGTCACCTTTGTGACACTATGAAGGTTGAATATGAAAAGCACTTTCTCTTAGATTGTCGAGCCTATACCCATATTAGATCTCATTTTCAAAATATTTATCACACTACCAACCTTCTTAACCTCTTAACTCAACAAAAGTATGGTGATGTTGGAAAGCTTCTCTTAATGCTTTTCAAGCACAGAAACAAAATTCTAAAGAATCACAAGTAATCACTTACCCTCTTAATCATCATCATCATCATCATTTAGTATTACACTATTACATTAATGTAATGTATATATTAAATTATAATAAGTTAATGTATAATGTAACATATTAAACTATTAAACTATTAATAATGTATAATACATTAATTATTTAATACATTAATAATATAGTTTAGTATTAATTACACATTAATAATGTAATGTATTAAATAATTTTTATATAAATATATTATTAATTAGTACATTGCTAAAATAGTAATACATTAATAATATATTAATAAAGAAGCAATACAATGTACTTATTGTATTTAGTAAAAAAATATTAAAGTATTAATACATTAACAATACATTATTATATTACTATAATGTAAAAATTAAAGTATTAATGCATTGTGCATAATGTAACATATTAAAGTACTAAAACATTAATAATGTAATGTGTTAATTAATCAATACATTAATACATTATTAACTAATACATTGCTAAAGTATTAATACATTAATAAAATCATACATTAATAATACATTATTAAAGTAATAATATATTAATACATTTATTGAAAATGAATGTGGTTGACTATGGTTGACCATGATCATGATATCTTATGGTTATAAAGTTATAAATGACATTAATACATCAATGTATAATGTAATGTATTAATTTAATTAATTAATACATTAATAATGTAATGTATTAATTAATGAATACATTTATCTAATATTAATTAATACATTGTTAAAGTATTAATACACTAATGAAGTGATACATGATTAATAAGTTATTAAAGTAACAATAAAAAAATATAGTTCCTAAATTTAATACATTAAATGAATTAATAAATACAATACTAAAGTGTTAATACATTAAAATATTAATAAAATACTCATACAATGATAAAGTAATACTTTAATAAAGTAGTAATACATTGACTTAATACATTATTACATTAATGTAATGTAAAAATTAAAATATTAATACATTAATGTATAATGTAACATATTAAATTATTAATACATTAATAAATGCATTTTAAAAGAATTAATACCTTAATAAATACGTTATTAAAGTAGTAATACATTAATAATGTATAATTACAATATTAATACATTAATACCTTAATTGAGAATGAATATGGTTGATGATGGTCGACCATCACCATGGTTTATTATGGTTAACCATGGCCATGGTTAACTTTGGTAGACCTTGGTTCACTTTGGGAAGGAAAGGTTGACTATGGTTGATCATGGTTGTTCTTCACCATGGTTGACTATGGTTGATCATGACCATGGTTGACTGGGGTTTATTATGGTTGACCATACCCATGGTTGACCTTCATTGACCATGTGGATTTGATTATGGTGGGCCATGTTGATTATGTTTAACCATAGTTTACTATGATGCTACTGCATTGCAATGTTCATTATGTTTGGTTCGTCACACTACAACATCAAGTTTTGTTCATCACATTATGACATCAATTTTTGTCTGTCAAATGGCATTGTAAGATTATGGTCACCAAATTACAATGAAAGGTTTCGGTTTCTCACATTATGGCATTGGAATAGTTTTTCCATAGTTCGACAGTGGGTTATGTTCATCACATTGCAACATCGAGAAATGTTTGTCTCATTGCAATGTTGGTTTAGGTTTGTCACATTCGCACATTGGGTTGTGTAGATAACATTGCAACAATATGTTGTGTTCATCCGATTGCGACGTTTGGAAATGTCAATCACAATGCGGCGTGAGGACATGTGTACTGCATTGCAACGTGAAGATATATTCATTGCATTGTGACCACAGGGCTATGTTTGTCACATTGCGACGTCCATTTATGTTTGTGACATTGCTATGAAAAGGCTATGTTTTTTGGATTGCGATGTTCGTAATTTTTTGTTACATTGTGATGTCCGTATACGTTCGTCACATTGCGATGTTCGTATATGTTCATCACATTGCGACGTTACTATGTTTGGTAGTTTGCGACATTATTTTCTTTGACACATTGGGAAATTTGGAAATGTTTATCGAATTGTGACTTCTATATATGTTCATCACATTGCAACGTATGTATATGTCTGTCACATAGCCATGTTACTATGTTGGGTCAATTGCAACGTTACTATGTTCTACACATTGTAACATTTGGAAATGTTTGTCATAGTGCGACATCAGGATATATGCGTCACATTGGAACATGAGCAAATGTTCGTCATATTGCGACGAAAGGGAGATGTGCGACACATTGCGAAGTGTGTTTATGTTAACCACATTATGACATTACTATCCACATTTCGATGACATGCCTATGTTCATCACATTAAGATGTTACCATGTTTGGTAGATTTCAATGTTACTATGTTCGTTACATTGTGACGTTACTATGTTCATCACATTGCAATGTTATATGTTCATCCGTTATTGTGACGTTACTATGTTTGGCAGATTGCAACATAATTATGTTCAACACATTGCGATGTTTGGAAATGTTTGTCACATTGCAACATTGGGATATGTGTGTCACATTGCAACGTGAGGAAATGTCGGCACATTGCGATGACAGGGTGATGTGCGACACATGTTTATCTTTGTTATATTGTGATGATTTGCCTATGTTCGTCACTTTGCGATGCCAATCTATGTTTATCACATTGCGACGTTACAATGTTTAGCATATTGCAACGCTACTATGCTCGACATATTCCAACATTACTTTGTTCATCACTGTGTGATGATACTATGTTCGACACAATGCATCATTACTATGTACGTCACATTGTAACATTTAGTATTTTTCATCAAGTTGCAACATCGAGTGCATGTTCATCGCATAACAATCTTGGTTAGTGTTCGAGACATTACGAAAAGAAAGTCCTGGTGAAGTTTACAAAAAAAATGTAACTAAGTGTTTCCTTTGTGAAAAATATAGTAACTTTAAACTGATGTGATATATTACATAGAAAGAAACTTAGAGTCATACTTGTTCTAAGGACATTGATAGCATATGATCTTGAACTGGAAACTGTATCCCCTCAAAATAAGCATATATAAAATTAGAGTACATGCATTTATGCATTTTGCTTTTTGGTGTTGAAAAAAATAGTTATTTAATTTCCAAAATAAAGATTTGAACATTGTTGGCTATGTGGATCTAATTATGGTGGGCTATGTTGACTATGTTTAACCATAGTTTCCTATGGCACTACTGCATTGAAATGTTGATCATGTTCACTTTTTCACATTGCGACATCAAGTTTTGTTTGTCACATGACATCGTAAGGTTATGGTCATCAAATTACGATGAAGGTTTTTTGTCTCTCACATTATGGCATTGGAATAGGTTTGTCATAGTTCAAGAATCAGTTATGTTCATCAATTTGCAATGTCAGGAAATGTTCGTCTCATTAGAATGTTGGTATACATTTTTCAAATTCGCACATTGGGTTGTGTACATCACATTGCAACAATGGGTTGTGTTTGTCCCAGTGCAACGTTTGGAAATGTATATTACAATCCGACGTAGGGACACGTGTGCCACATTGCAATGTGAAGATATATGCATCATATTGCGATGATAGGACTATGCTCGTTACATTGCTACGACAAGGCTATGTTCGTTGGATTGTGATGTCTCTAAATGTTTGACACATTGTGATTTTCCTATATGTTCATCACATTGTGATGTATGTATATGTTCGTCACATTGCGACGTTACTATGTTTGGTAAATTGAAATGTTACAATGTTTGACACATTGAAACATTTAAAAATGTTTATTAGGTTGTTATTTATGTGTATGTTCATCACACTGCAACATCTATATATGTTCATCACATAATGACGTTACTATGTTTGGTTGATTGGAACATTACTATGTTTGACACATTGCGACATTTGAAAATGTTTGTCACATTGTGACGTCGAGATATATGTGTCACATTATAACATAAGGAAATGTTCATCATATGGTGATGATAGGTCGATGTGTGACACATTGTGATGTATATTTATGTTCATCACATTGTGACGTTACTATCCCCATTTTGACCACATGCCTATGTTCGTCACATTGCACTGTTACTATGTTTGGTAGACTACAATGTTGCTACTTTCCTCAAATTGTCATGTTACTATGTTCATCACATTGCAACATTATATGTTTGTCCCTTATTGTGACATTACTATGTTTGGAAGATTGCAACATTAATTTGTTTGACAGATTGTGACGTTTGGAAATGTTTGTCACATTTTGATGTTGGGATATGTGTGTCACATTGTGACGACATGGTGATATGACACATTGCGATGTCCATTTATGTTCATCACATTGCCACGTTACTATACACATTGTGACTACATAGCTATGTATGTCACATTGCGATGTCATCTTATGTTCATCACATTACGACCTTACTATGTTCAACAGATTGCAATGTTACTATATTCATCATATTACAATGTTACTTTGTTCATCATTGTAACAAAGAATATAAACATATATAAAATTAGAGTATGCATTTATACATTTATGCATTTTGTGTTTTGGTGTTGCAAATTGCAAGTATTAGGAAAATGTGAAGCAAGGGGTTAAAATCAATTATGATTTATAGTAGTAAAATATTTAACTGAAATTTGTTTATGACTAACTGTGATCGATATCGTGGTATTTTTTTGTGGATAGATTCATACAACTGATGTGTTCTCATACAACTAAAGTGTTCATCCAACAAAACTCCCAGACAAAGTGTTTTTCATGTTTTTCATCTTCAACCCTTTCAATGTCACAAAGATGACAGATTATTTCATGCCATGGTGTTGTCTTTGTATATATATATATATATATATATATATATATTATATTTTATAATGAAATAAAATTTTCATCAAAATTATTGTTTTTATAATGGAATCTTTCATAAAGATATAAAAGATATTTATATCTTCTCGCAAATTTAAAATTTATGTTGTTTTTCTCTTAATATATTGTTATTAGACATTTGGTTTTAAATATAAAATATTATCTCTTTCTTGATATAATAAATGTAATCAAATAATTAATATTAGTAATTAATATTGATATGGTATTTTTCTTGATATAATGTCCTTTTCTTGAATCAAATAGTAATAATTAATTGATATTGTCTCTTTCTTAAAATAATGTAATAATATATTAATAATTAATATTGATATTATCTTTTTTTATATTGTAAATGTAATCAAATAATTAATATAACCCTAACCCTAATCCTAAAACTTATTTGAAAACTCATACCATTGTAGGAAGCCAAAAAATAGTAGATTATTTTTCAAAGACAAAACAAGAAGTTATTGGAAAACTCATATCAATGTCCACACCATATTATTTGGATTTATAAATTTATTTAATTCTCATGATTTCCACTTGAAAAATACACTTATTCTCACAATTAAATAATGATCCCATACATTGCCACCTTACTATGTTCAAGAGATTGCAATGTTACTATCTTCGTCATATTACAACGCTACTTTGTTCGTCACTATAACAAAGCATATAATCATATATAAAATTAGAGTATGGATTTATGCATTTTGAGTTTTGGTGTTGCAAATTGTAAGTACCAAGAAAATGTAAAGCAATGGGCTAAAAACAATTATGATTTATAGTAGTAAAATATTTAACTGAAATCCATTTATGACTAACTGTGATTGATATCGTGGTATTTTTTGTGTGGATAGATTTCATACAACTGATGTGTTATCGTACAAATAATGTGTTCATCCAAGGGCACTCTAGGAGAAAGTTTTTTTTCATGTTTTTCATTTTCAGCCCTTTCAGTGTCACAAAGGTGACGAATTATTTTATGTCATGATGTTGTCTTTGTATATATTATTTTTTTTTTATATTTTATAATGAAATAATTTTTTCATCAATTTTTATTTATTTTTTATAATGGAATATTTCATAAAGATATAAAAGATATTTATATCTTCTCGCAAATTTTAAATTTATGTTTTCTTTCTCTTAATATATTGTTATTAGGCATTTGGTTTTAAATATAAAATATTATCTCTTTCTTGATATAATAAATGTAATCAAATAATTAATATTAGTAATTAATATTGATATGGTATTTTTCTTGATATAATGTGTTTTTCTTGAATAAAATATTAATAATTAATTGATATTGTCTATTTCTTTAAATAATGTAATTATATATTAATAATTGATATTGATATTGTATTTTTTTATATTGTAAATGTAATCAAATAATTAAAATAACTCTAATCCTAATCCTAAAACATATTTGAAAATTCATACCATTGTAAGAAGCCAAAATATAGTAGATTATTTTTCAAAGACAAAACAAAAAGTTATTAAAAAACTCATATCAATGTCACATTACACCATATTATTTGGATTTATAGATTTATTTAATTCTCATGACTTACTCTCACAAATAAGAAGTGACCCCATACATATTTAAGACAATTAAAAAGAATTAAAACTTCAATCTTGACTTGTTTCTCAATAGTGATAAATCTCTAAGCCAATTAAGCTGTGTAGAATATCCATTACATAAATATACATTGTCCCTTTTAAGCTAAAGAAGTTCACACTCCCTTCAAGTCTAATAATCTAAAACGGTTCACACTCCATTAAATTCTAATAGACTATGTCTATTTCTATTAACACAACTCTCTCTCTTCATTTATACTACTGCATTATGAGTTGTAAATTTCATTTATACTACTGCATTATGCCCAATAAATTTTGTTCACATACCTAACACAATGAGATTGTCCATAATGTAACACACATACTATTATAATCTCACAAAATGATCGATGCATGAGCTCTTATATAAATATAGCGATTAATCTATGGCTTTGTCTAAGGTACAATCTGAAAGTGAATGCCATTCCCATCATTTTTATCAAGTGCAAAAAATATATGATTATCAACAAGATGATTTAGGTTAAACCTTATCGTGCTAAATGATTCGTCGAGTATATGGACGTATGTGTTTTACTTTGTTTATCAGTTCTTTCATTTATAATATTCAATGTACCTATATTAATACCTACAAAGTATTATCTTTTTCAATTAAACTTTATAATAACTATTTACAATGAGAAACAATAATTGTAGAAGTAACTAAAATTTATTTCCGATTTATTGAATCATAGTTCATAAAATACAAAATGACTGTCAACATTGTCAACATAATAAGAGTTTTAAGAAATTGTAATTTATCATTATAAGTATTGGAATTGGAATTTTTTATATTTTTTGGCTTTTGAATGAAAAAATAATTACAATTTACAAATATGAAATCAAATTGAGAAATCTTTACGATTTGTATGTATTCATCTAACAAAGAGATGACTTTGCACATAGAAAGAGTTTTAAGAGCTTGTAATTTATAGCTACAGGTATTCGAAAATTTTAGATTTTTTTTTTCCTTTTGAATGAAATTAATTACAATCTACAGATATCAGATCAAATTGAGAAATCATTACAATTTGTAAGTATTGATCTAAAAATGGACTAAGTTAAAAATGACCAGGGAAGCCCAGTCAATCAAAATAAATAATTGAGTGTACACATGCGCAGATTGATCAGTTATTTGTGCCGCAAATATGTTAGAAAGTTGGGAAAAGTCTATCAATTCAGGAGAGAATGAGATAGAGGTTTCTCAACAATTTGATATAATGAATGGAGATATAATTGAACGAACAACTTTTGGGAGTAGCTATGATGAAGGAAAACACATATTCAACATGCACGGTGAAAAAATGAGGATTTCTGTAGAAGCCTTTAAAAAAGATAACCTTTCGTTTTACAGGTGAGGCATTCCGAATAAGGAAATTCATAGAGTTCAATCACATAGGTTGCAAAGAATTCCCACTGTATGCTTCCAAATAGCTAGANAATGGAATCTTTCATAAAGATATAAAAGATATTTATATCTTCTCGCAAATTTAAAATTTATGTTTTTTTTCTCTTAATATATTGTTATTAGACATTTGGTTTTAAATATAAAATATTATCTCTTTCTTGATATAATAAATGTAATCAAATAATTAATATTAGTAATTAATATTGATATGGTATTTTTCTTGATATACTATCATTTTCTTGAATCAAATATTAATAACTAATTGATATTGTCTCTTTCTTAAAATAATGTAATAATATATTAATAATTAATATTATCTTTTTTATGTTGTAAATGTAATCAAATAATTAATATAACCCTAACCCTAATCCTAAAACTTATTTGAAAACTCGTACCGTTGTAAAAAGCCAAAAAATAGTAGATTATTTTTCAAAGACAAAACAAGAAGTTATTGGAAAACTCATATCAATGTCCACACCATATTATTTGGATTTATAAATTTATTTAATTCTCATGATTTCCACTTGAAAAATACAATTATTCTCACAATTAAATAGTGACCCCATACATTGCGACCTTACTATGTTCAACAAATTGCAATGTTACTATCTTAGTCATATTACAACATTACTTTGTTCGTCACTGTAACAAAGCATATAATCATATATAAAATTAGAGTATGCATTTTGAGTTTTGGTGTTGCAAATTGCAAGTACTAGGAAAATGTAAAGCAATGGGCTAAAAGCAATTATGATTTATAGTAGTAAAATATTTAACTGAAATCCATTTATGACTATCTGTGATATTGTGGTATTTTTTTTGTGGATAGATTCATACAAGTGATGTGTTCTCATACAAATAATGTGTTCATCCAAGGACACTCTAGGAGAAAGTTTTTTTTCATGTTTTTCATTTTCAACCCTTTTAGTGTCACAAAGGTGAAGAATTATTTTATGTCATGGTGTTGTCTTTGTATATATTATTTTTTATTTTTATTTTTTATAATGAAATAAAATTTTCATCAATTATTTTTTTTTTATAATGGAATATTTCATAAAGATATAAAATATATTAATATCTTCTAGCAAATTTTAAATTTATGTTTTCTTTCTCTTAATATATTGTTATTAGACATTTGGTTTTAAATATAAAATATTATCTCTTCTTGATATTATAAATGTAATCAAATAATTAATATTAGTAATTAATATTGATATGGTATTTTTCTTGATATAATATGTTTTTCTTGAATAAAATATTAATAATTAATTGATATTGTCTATTTCTTTAAATAATGTAATTATATATTAATAATTAATATTGATATTGTATTTTTTTATATTGTAAATGTAATCAAATAATTAATATAACTCTAACCCTAATCCTAAAACATATTTGAAAATTCATACCATTGTAAAAAGTGAAAATATAGTAGATTATTTTTCAAAGACAAAACAAAAAGTTATTGAAAAACTCATATCAATGTCACATTACACCATATTATTTGGATTTATAGATTTATTTAATTCTCATGACTTACTCTCACAAATAAAAAATGACCCCATACATATTTAAGACAATTAAAAAGAATTAAAACTTCAATATTGGCTTGTTTCTCGATAGTGATAGATCTCTAAGCCAATTAAGCTGTGTAGAATATCCATTACATAAATATACATTGTCCCTTTTGAGCTAAAAAGGTTCACACTCCACTCAAGTCTAATAATCTAAAACGGTTCACACTCCATTAAAGTCTAATAGACTATGTCTATTTCTATTAACACAACTCTCTCTCTTCATTTATACTACTGCATTATGAGTTGTAAATTTCATTTATACTACTGCATTATGCGCGATAAATTTTGTTCACATACCTAACACAATGAGATTGTACATAATGTAACACACATACTATTATAATCTCACAAAATGATCGATGCATGAGATCTTATATAAATATAGTGATTAATCTATGGCTTTGTCTAAGGTACAATCTGAAAGTGATTCCCATTCCCATCATTTTTATCAAGTGCAAAAAATATATGATTATCAATAAGATGATTTAGGTTAAACCTTATCACGCTAAATGATTCGTCGAGTATATGGATGTATGTGTTTTACTTTGTTTATCAGTTCTTTCATTTATAATATTCAATGTACCTATATTAATACCTACAAAGTATTATCTTTTCAATTAAACTTTATAATAACTATTTACAATGAGAAACAATAATTGTAGAAGTAACTAAAATTTATTTCCCATTTATTAATGCCGCCCCCCCACCCAGATATGTGGTTTAAAATTTTTCTATTAATGCCCCCCGGCCACTCACATATGTGGGTGGGGGGAATTAATAGAAAGAGTTTGAAAAGAGTTTCAAACTCTTTCTATTAATTCCCCCCCT
>SNQJ01S0002118.1:70072-85186 GCA_010110895.2 Picea sitchensis | reverse complement strand
TATATATATATAGATAAAGTATGTGTCTGGTTTTGCAAGCATCACAGAACAATAAGGTCATGTAGGTTCCACTCTACACATGAAACGTTACCACACGCCATGTTATGAAACGATAAGCAAACACACAATCCGTTCATGGGAATTGGTAAAGAAGTGAACGCAAATTCGTCTACCCATCCTACCAACAAGTGTACGCCAGTTATGAAATGTTAAACAAATGCTTCAGATCCATAAAAACTTGGTCATTATTAGAAGAATTAATCCCTGCTAATTAGGAAATGAGGTTTTCTATACATATTATTAAACGTGGTAATGAGTGGATAGGATAGTAATTTTTTAATCATATTAAGTAAATGTGAAAAAGTAAACAATGAAACAACCCATTCATAAATGCAAGGAAGTTAGAAACATTAAATTTCATTCATTGATTTGAGTAAGACAAAGAATATGTCAACATATTTAATTATACACCATAAGATTGAAATTTGTAATTAAAAGACTCATTAAACCATTAAATCCAATTATCAACCTAAATATAATTAGTTTGGATCATTAAAAGCTTAAATATAGTTAGTTTGGATCGTTAGAAGCATACTGTTACAGATCATTAAATGATCTGCATGCTTGGGTCTGCACCGTAAACTTTGGATCCAAGGATACAACCAAGCATCCTTTATTGTTCTGCATGCTCGGGTCCGTAACATTTCACCAAAAAGGATATTGGACAAGCATCGGTCAATATTGTCGCTCAAAGACCACAATGGCTATTGTGTTAAATGGAGTAATTCCTCCATTACTTCTTTGACTGAATCTGCTAGAGGATAGACATATTAAATGAAAGATCAGATAGGTAAGTTTGAATTTATTAGGTAAGTGAAGGATGGAGTGTTCTAGAGAGTTATCTCTTATCATGTATTTTGTAATTACAGAGGTAAGTAAAGGATGGAATGTTCTAGAGAGTTATCTCTTACCATGTATTTTGTAATTACAATTTTATGTGAATGTGAAGAAGCGTTGAATATATTCATAGTTGTTTTCTATGAGTATGCTCTATTTCTATTTCATGAATGATTGCCTTTGCTTCAGCTCTAAGACTCTTTGAAGATTGAAGAGCATTTGCAAGTTGTTGGAGAGCACTTTCGAGCTTGTTTCATCCATAGCAGGAAGAGGAGCAACTTTTAGGCTATTATTAGGTGAAAGTTTTAGGGAAAACGCTTTAAAAAAATTGATTTTTGGAGAAGGAAGCCCCCTTCCCATGTATACAGAGCATCCAAGGAAGATGGACACCCCCCAACGAGTGTAAAGAGAGCGTCCATAACTTGTTCCTCAACGCACAAGTTTTTGTCCTTTTGGACTCCCTCCTTTGTTGTGAACATGGCACATTCACTTTTGAACATGAAGCCTCCAAGAAAAAAGTTTGGGTTTTGCCCATTTCGACAGAGTAAGAGAATGTTTTTTTTGGGTTTTTCCCATTTTGACAAAGGAGCAAGAGATTTTTTTTTTTTGGTTTTTTCCCATTTCGTCAAGATCTAAGCCATGTAGTCTAGCAACAGTGTAGCATTGGCACGATGTCCAATTTTAACGGGTAATAACTATGGTGTATGGTCTATTAAGATGGAAATTTTCCTCCCGTCTCAAGATTGTTGGGAAGAAGTAGTCAATGTATTTCTAGAACCACATCTAGAGGATCTACAAGTAATGACAAATGCATAGAGAAATTTCCTTAAAGAACTCAGGAAGAAGGATAACAAATCCCTATGGATCATTCAACAAGGGTTATAGAAATATATTTTCCCCAAAGTCGCAACAACAAATCATGCCAAACAAGCATGGGATACTGTTGAAATATCCTATTAGGCATTGACAAAGTAAAAAATGCAAAGTTACAGATACTCAGGAAGAGTTTTGAGACTCTTCAAATGAAGGATTAATATTATGTGGATTATTTGATGACCCATGTCACGAGCATCATGAATCAGTTGTGCACCCATGGAGAAGACATTCAAGAGAAAAATATAACTGAGAAGGTACTTCGAAGACTTCCTGATAAGTTTAATATGGTCGTAGTTGTCATAGAATTGTCAAAAGACCTGTAACAATTGACATTTGAAGAACTCATGGGATCATTTTTAACCCATGAATGTAGATTCAGTCGAAATGTTGAATCTTTTGAGAATCAATTTCGTCTTAGAGATCCATAAATAGAGGAAGAGGTTGATGGAATAGAAGCAAAGACAAACGAGGTAGGGTCTCTCTCAAACAAGAGAGACTTGAACTTTAGAATGTTCAGAATAGAGTGAACAGTTGTAACAACCACATAGACACTCTTAGAACCAAAGGGGGAGAAGCAAAAATAATCAATCCAGATGGACTAAAAAAGCAAGGATCCAGTGATATTATTGCAAGAAGTTTTGTCACTACGA
Source organism: Picea sitchensis (assembly GCA_010110895.2). Classification (NCBI taxonomy): domain Eukaryota; kingdom Viridiplantae; phylum Streptophyta; class Pinopsida; order Pinales; family Pinaceae; genus Picea; species Picea sitchensis. Next base: position 82,763 of record SNQJ01S0002118.1, on the reverse strand, counting down.
AAGTGAATGCAGAAAGAATCAAGCATATCTAAATAGGGGCAAAGAAAATATTACCAACATTGAAGAAGGAACATCTGAATCAATGCTATTTTCATGTCAAGTTATAGAAGAAGTAAGAAGCAATGATAATCTCTGGTTGTTGGACAGTGGCTGCAACAATCATATGAAAGTTAACGAAGATTTGTTTTTTAGTTTAGATAGCTCTGTGACATCTTAAATTAAATTGGGAGATGATTATAAAAAGAAAGTTGCAGGCAAGGGTATAAATTTTGTATTAACCAAACAAGATGAAAATAAGGATATTAATGATGTTTATTATGTACCTGGTCTTAGACATAATTTAATGAATGCAGGCGAGATGAATGAACATGGTTATAAGGTCATTTTTTAAGGTTCCAAGTGTACAATCTTGGACAAACAACCTAGTAAGAAAATTATAGCCACAATACAAATGACCAAAAATAGAATGTTCCCTTTGATATTGAAAAATGTAAGTTTTTCATAGTCATATGCCCAAAATGTATGAAGCTCAAATAAGACTTGGTTGTGGCATCTTAGATATGGTCACTTACCATTTTCCAGTCTTAGTTTTTTACAGAAGAAGTCTATGGTCAAAGTTTTTCCCATTATAAATGAACAGAAAAATTCCCATGAAAGTTGTATTTTGGCCAAACACCAAAGGGATAGTTTTCCCAATGCTTCCTATAGAGAAAAAAAATACCTTCAACTAGTGCATACAAACATTTTTGGTCCAATGCAAACTCAGTCAATAGGAAGAAACTTTTATTTTCTAACATTCATTGATGATTTTAGCAGGAAAGCATGGGTGTACTTTCTCAAGCACAAATGAGAGACATTTGAAAAATTCAGAGAATTTAAATCCTTAACAGAGAAATAGAGCGGGAAGTACATCAAAGTACTCAGATAATATCGAGGAGGTGAGTATGACTCCAAGGAATTTGCAATATATTGCAGGTAGCATGGAATCGAGAGATAGTTTACCACATGAATCAGACAATAATGAATATGGCCAGAAGTATGTTAAAGGCCAGAAACCTGTCAAATGAATACTGGGGTGAAGCAGTGGCATGCTCAATCTATATTTTAAACATGTCACCAACTAGCAGTCTGAAAGATAAAGTCCCTAAAGAATCCTAGAGAAGTATGAAATATAGCATTTCTCATTCTAAAGTTTTTGGTTGTATAGCTTATGCTCATGTCCCTAAAGAGATGGGGAGAAATATTGACGAAAGAAGTGAAAAATGTATATTTTTGGGATACAGTGAATAGTCTAAAGCATATAGGTTATATAATCCTATTACCAAGAAGTTGATAGTAAGTAGAGGGGTCAAATTTCAAGAAGATAAATCATGGGATAAGTAAACAAGTGAAATAATTGTCGAACAAATTCCTTCAATACATGAAGATAAGGAGGTGGAAGCTATAGGACAACAAGCTTCTCCACCAAGACTTGCAAGATTTCAAGTACAAGTCCAAGGAAAAAAAACAAAGAACATTTTGTATTCTTTATCTAGTAATGATTTAGATCCCACTATAGCAAATCTAAAGACTCAAAGAAAAATAAGATTGAGATAAATTTATGAGCATAATGATGACATGGATCAACATGCACACTTTTCTTTGTTATTCTGTCAACTTGTAACACACCCAACCTTAAACCTTATATTCTATGCCACACAAAACTCTTTTGGAATGTTATAAATTGTAACATCCCCAGACTACCCAGGCCCGGGCCATGTCACTTCACAAAAAAAAAAAAAAAAAAAAAAAAAATCCATCTGTATAAATATATATATATATATATAACTTAAAGAAAAATCCATCTGTATAAATATATATATATATATAACTTAAGAAGACAACACATATTCTGCAGATACACAAATTCATGAAGAAATAACAATAAATTATACATGAAAAATACACAAGTTGAACCCATAAACATAAACACATGTATAAACACACAACATGTAAATTGATGAAAAATTGATACTTGTATTTTATAGAAGACCACTAGTCTGAAGTTACACAAAAAACAAGAGGGATTTCCTCCCAGGTGTCAACTCAAACGAACAACCTATAGTGTCTCATTCCCCACATGTATGTCCCACCCCAAGAAGTGTGCCCCTTCTCTGCTCAAGAGTCCTTCGACTGCCCCACTTCCCTTCCAGGGCTTCAGCAACAGGCCAGAGTGGAAGTCTTAGAGAACTGTAACTGCAGTTGGGCTCCTTCAGGAAATCAATTCCCAACAATTATCTTTTTCAGAGAGAGTTGTTCATAGGCCTTCCAACTTGATTCTTCAATCCCACAGGCCTGACAACCCGCTTCTTCAATCCATCTCTCTAGCCAGCCAGGTATAGGCTCAGGTGAAGGCAACAAAAGAAAACGAGTATGGAATAGGTGATGGTAGCAACAACACTTAGGATGGGAATGTCAATGGCATCAAAATAAATCAATTAAGGAATAGTATTGGATCGGGTACAATACAATTATTCTACCCATGATAGGGAGGCATTGTGTACAACTTTTGGGTTGTAGAGGTCAAATGATGGAGGCCTCAGAGTGAAATGATGGCAGGGTGGTGAATCGTGAAAATGTGCGGGTGACTGGTGAGAATGGTGACCAACGAATTGCATGCACCCTGATTGACACATGTCCCTCTAGGAGCTCATTCCTCTCCTCTTGTATATCCTTTCACTTCAAATAATAACTTAGGATAATATGAGATTTATCATTTTCTTAGTCTTTAGGAATAATAATATAATATTCCCTTAGAGATAAGCCCTCTAGCTTAACGCCTTTCCTAGGCTCTTAGCCCACATTTTCCCCTTCTTAGTGGAGTTTAGTCCCTTAGACTATTTTATCATTCTTGGTCAACACTCCCTCTCAGCTACAGAGGTATTCTCCATCGGGACAAGTCTCGCATGGAAGTACTCGGATTTTTTATTGGATGTAGTAATCAACACTCCCTCTTAGCTAGAGAGGTATTCTTCTCCAAGGAAGCTTGGTGAAGATGTCTGTAATCTTCTCATGTGTAGGAAGGTATTGCATGTATACTGCTTTCCTCTGCATCATGTATCTGAGAAATGATATTTTATCTCAACGTGTTTCGATCTATCATGAAACACAAGGTTCTCAAAGAGATTCACACATCTTTGGTTATCATCATAGAATCCATCTCATGATCAAGTAAATATGTCAGAATCATGTGAAGCCACACTGCTTCGCGCACTCAATGCTATAAAATTTTCTTCTGTGGTACTCAAGGCCATAGAGATTTGTTTCTTGCTACACCAGGAAACCATGGAAAAATTCACGGTAAAACAACAACCAGATGTGCTCTTCCGGTCCACTATACTTTATGTCCATTCTGCATATCCCTGCAAACTCAAGTCTACATTGGAGGCATATCTCAGGCCATATCTAAATGTGCCTTGTTGATATCTCAATACATGTTTTGCTACTGTCTAGTGAGTTTGTCTCAACTGAATCGAGAATTTTCTAAGTATATTCTCTGCATAACATATATCGAGTCTAGGTTTAACCAGATACATTTGTGATCCAGTAAGCTGTGGAAAACTCTCGTATGAATCATCATCATTTTGAATTCATCATCTCCAGTGTAAGCATGTATTTGAATTTAGTCATACTGAACTTCTTTAATATCCACACTGTATTATTTCCTTGACTCAGGAAAAATGTCATTGGTCCTTTGTCATACTTATTGTCCCAAGAAGTATTGCATCATACCCAGATCCTTTATGTTGAAATAGGAAGATAAATCTTGCTTGTATCCAACAACTCAAATTCTGGATTAAGTGTATCATCATAGAAAACTCTCTCTGTTCATGGGAATCCTCTGTCCATAGATCTTGTTTTGTATTTATCGACAATTCCATCAGCTGCATGCTTGATTTTATAGATCCACTTGGAAGTCACCATAGAATTCCCTACTCGTCTCAAAACAATGTATCATACATCATTCTTTAATATATACTCGTATTCTTCTGTAATGGAATATTTCCATACTTTTTCTCCTATTCCTTCTCCAAGACAGGGAGCCTCAGAATTAATGAAGTGGCTCATGGTTGAAGGGTAGCTTGAAAATATCTTTTTCTTTCTCGGTATGTCCCTTGAGGAACTTGTATGTTCATCTTCCTTATGTAGATTTTTGTAGAGCCTAGGCAGGCCTTTTATGCCCTACTGCAATATCTATGGGAATATCAACTGGAGCAACTCGATCAGATGGAATTGCTGAAGGGGGAGAAGATATTGTCTCTTCCTTATTTTCATTTTCTTTTTACTCCATTTGAGTCAAGTAACTCTCTGAAGTCTGAAGGATGGATGTCTTCTTTTAATTGCTAGCTAGATATTTTATGTCTTCTTAACTAGCGTAATAATCAATCAATAAGGTCTGGTCTCTCGTACCATGGATAATGGTCCAAGTCATGAGGGATCCCACACTAGAGATAATACCCTTAACTTATTAAGAATGCAATCAACTATACATTTAATGATAAAACAATTTACTTGGATCTGCAATCATGCTCAACTTTATATTTTTTTTAGAGGAAACATTTCTCATCTCTCTTATGTTGATATTTTTGAGGTGGTTCTGGTTCAATGTCGACGGTGGAGGAATATTGTCTTCCTTTCTTCCCAGTTGGACAATTTATTTCATAGTGTCCATATTTGTCACATTTGAAGCACTAAATCTCTGAAACATCTCTTCAATGATTATGACCTCAGGTTGATGGAGTCTTCTCATATGTGAATGTTTTTCTGAAGTTTCTTTTGAATCTTTCTCTATTTTTCTAAAGTGAAAGAGAATGATTGTCATCAAGGGAGTCTTCCACTCCTATATTTTGGATTATAAGTTCTTCTTGAGTACAGTCTTTCCACAGACGATCAAAAGTTGGTAACTTTTCCCTTCCACTAGTGATTTGAAGAAAAGGTTCCCAGTGGTTTGGAAGATTGTTGAGAGTAGATAAGACAAGTTCTCTATCACACATGATTTCTCCAATGGAACCTATATGTTCTTTGATCTATGATATATTCATAAAGAAGGTAGCCACTATATCAAGTTTTGTCATTTTGGTACGTTGAAGTTTTCCCTTTAAGGTGAGGGTTCTAAGTGTATTGTCACTTTCAAACATATGTTTTAGTGCTTCATACATTTCATAAAATGTCTTTAGGTTATAAATACTCAGTAAGAGATGATCTCTTACTGAGTAGATGAGTATTTTTCTTGCCTTCACATCTTCTTCCCTTCTTATTTCCTTCTCTTCATCGGTAGTTTTTTCTGGTAAATTCTTTTATATCAGACTCAAAATTTCATCTTCTTCAAGGGTGACCTAAATCCTTGACTTCCAAGAGATTAATTTGCTTGATCCATCAAGCCTATATAGCACTAAGGTTTTGTTCTTCATATTTTCAGATTTCTTCACAAATTCTCGCCAACTAGACTTAGAGAACCTAATCGCTATGCTAGGCTAGCTCTTTTAGGTTTTTTTGGGATTAGGAATACCAATGATAATCCTTAACAAAATCATAGGAATACTTATGGGATGAAAAGTCTCCTTCAATGGACTGTAGAAACCCTAAAGCCAAAATTTTGTTGAAAATTGCAAAACCCTAGAAACCCTAGGGTCAAAATTTCAAAATGCTTGGATTTTCACTCTAAGAGTATTTGGAGGTGAATTGGAGGAGGCCATAATATTCTATGCCAAAAATATCCCCAATGTCCATGTATTAAGGGACAAAACACCATAGAAAGGAGGGTCGTACAAATTTTCTGGAAACCCTAGGAGGGTCGTACAGTTCTACAAAAGTGAGAGGAGACTGGTGGATGCTTATGCAATGGGTTATTCAAGACCTATTCTATGAAACCATGTTGATTTTTCAACAAGAAAGGATTAATCATGCAGTTCATTCCATTTTAACATTTTACTTAAACCATAAACAATTTGTTGCAGTAACCAAGATCATAAGAAGAAACACCATGCACAAGTACACAAGAAGTATCCCAGGAAACCCTTCTCAACAAGGGAAGAAAACCAAGACAATCCTTTTATATATACTTCAAGAGAAATACCTTCGCCACCATAAACACCTATCACAAAAAAGGGTGCTCACAAACCCTAGCACTAGTACATTTGGGTCAAATTCCGATAGCGAGTTCGACGCAATTTCCACTTTTGTTTTTCGGGAGAACGACAAACAATGAACCCCCTCAAAATTATTTTTACATGATGTCACTTTTCCAACACCATAGATATTGTATCTATTGCGACGTTTCATGCAGACATGTGTCATCTCAGATTTGACTACCCAAACTCCATATAGCCATTTCTACAACGACGTCAAAGACATCAGAATTCCGACATCCAATTTCATAGGTCTCCACTACATGGACACCATGGGAGCGACGTTAGAATACATCACAATTTTGACTTATAGTAACGTCGCTCAAACGTCGACACACTATATATCTCCGATGTATGTTCCATGGGAGATATGTTACCATACGTCTCAATTCCAACTTATAGTAATGTCGCTCAACTGACAACAAGAAATATATCACCGATGTTGGTGCCATGGGAGCGACGTTACCATACATCGCAATTCCAATGTATGGTAATGTTGCTCAACCGATAGCTATCTATACATCTCCAATGTATGTTCCATGGGAGCGAAGTTACCATATGTCTCAATTCTGATGTCATGAAGGTATTTAAAAAAATGTCATTTTTATTTTTATTTTTTATATTTTTAAATTTTGCAGCTAGAAAATTTTAAAATGAAGTAATTCCCTTGTATCATCCTAATAAGGGTATATAGTGAATAACCTATTTAGTGATACTAATACAAATATATGTAATCATTGAATATGGACTAATACATATGATAATCCCATACAGGTGTTATGCTACCCTGTTATATCGGATTAATGAGCATGATAATACTTATACCATTATCTCTACTAGTTACCTATGATAAGGTAATGAAACCCATATATATACTTTGCTCCTATCTAATTACTCGATATAGGCTCATAAGTTTCCATGGTCTTACTTCACATCTTTCATATCATAACAATGTGATAAGCTTATATGTGGTGTTGAGCTTAACCCTATGTGTTTATCCGTAATCAATTACACACGTTAATAGTAATGCTTATATTGTACTTAAGATGGGAATCATAGTAATCAATATGAGCATGCGATATGTACTATTGTACACAACCTATATGTTGAATATGAAAGTAAGCATTTCTCATTACGATATCTTAGTTATGGTTATTACTATGGAGATTACACTCTTCTTTGTATTATAGTTGTACCAATATTAGGTAATTACAGTGAAAGTTGTGTAATACAATCTGACCTATATGAATAATTACACATAATACCTAAGGTTCAACATATCACTTACAACTTACATTGGTTCCATATCAGTTATATATGACATGCTTATTTCACATAATCTATGCCCTTTATATATACATTTAATGATCTATCCCTATTCAAGAAGATGGAACTCATACTGTTTTTATCATACCATATTCATACCTATCAACTTATGGTAATAGAAGTGATTCATGGTATTTACTTGTGTTTCTACATATGAGATACAAGGAGCTTTGTACAAATATGATGTAGGCTTATTTCCATTCACCTATATGTGGTAATGTGAATTCCCCTTTATTCCATATTCATTGCACTCATTGGGTACATACATCACACAATATGAGTAAATAAGGCTATACAAGTATTACTAGTCCATGCATAAGTAATGGTTACATTATTACTGTAATATCTTACATGTTATAATTATAAGGGTAATGATACTGTCATAGATAAAGAATGGGCTTCTATTACTCACCATATAAATAGGTTCATCATAAGCAATGCAAATCATAGATATACGTATGTAATCATACCAGTAGAAGCATAGTTAAACAAATCAAATCAGTACTTATTAGTCATGTTAAATCTTTATTCGAATCACAGTACTTGTCTGAATTAGACACGTCATGTTAGTCTGAATTGAACACACAATATCCATAATCAATGTGATTAGATTCAATATGGATTAGCTTATAGTTAATAGTTGATGTCATTGCCTCAATAAGATTGGTATAATACAAGTAATAAGCTAGTTAGTCTTAATCTTCATACTGTATCTTCCTAATAATGATACCACTCTAATCATACAGAAGCTTTATAGTGAGTTTGATAAGTTGTAGATATGAGTTATTCTTTGAGTGCCATATCACGTAGTTTCCATAACAAGAGCTTAGTATGATTCTAGGAATTGTGTTGTTTAGTGATGTTTGGTATAGGCTAAGAATAGAAAGAACAATGGTCACAAGAAGGTGCGAGGAGGCTTCCTAGAGTAGTGTGCCCTTGGTCAAAGTCATAGGAAAACTGTTAGAATTAGGGAAAAATAGAAACAAATAATTCCTTTTTATTTTTCTGTTCATAAGATCGACATATATGAGAAAATAAATAAACATATCTAAATTAAATTATGAGTATAAACAATTTTTTTGAGTGAAAATACAAACCTCAAGCTTACCTCTTGATCTAAGAAAGATGTACTTGTCACATGTGTGGATGAAAACCTTTATAAAATGCTCAAAAATAGTTTTAGGTTCATGGATCAAACCTCTAGGGTTTGATCTCTGTCATAAGGACTTAGGAACAATGTTTCCAAGGTATAGACCATCACAAGACAACTGCAACAAGTACTCCACAATAAGGGACAACAAGGTATTGACCATCGCTGATAAAACAAAACCAAGTACCCCACAAAAAGGGACAACAAGAACTCCAAAAACTAAGACAACAAAACTCTCCATATCAAACAAGAAAACCATCCATATCAAACAATCCATATATATCAAAACCTCCATAACTGAAAAAAAAGAAACACTGGATAAACACTCCAACCAATACCAAGACCCAACCAATAAAAAGACCAAACCAATACCAAGAAAAATACAAAACTCAGATCTAAAACAATTACACCAAATGGGGAGGTTACACCAACAAACTCAAATCTGAAACTGTTACATCAAATGGAGAGCCTACACCAACAAAACTCATATCTAAAACTGTTACATCAAATAGAGAGGTTGCACCAACAAACAAAAATCATATCTAAAACTATTACATCAAATGGAGAGGCTGCACCAACAAAACAAAACTCATATATGAAAAGATACTCCAAAAAGGAGGCCACACCATCATCAAGAGAGAAAAAATGAGGTGGCTGCAACAAATAGGAGAGTGAGGATTGAGTGAGTGTAATAGAATGCTAGAGGGTAAGGTATTATTTATAGTTAGGGAAAGGGGTTAGGGAAATTTAAAATTATAATTAAATATTGGCATTTAATTAATATAAATAATAATTGTAATTTCAATTAAGATTAAGATTAATTACAAAACAAAAAAACACATATAAAACCCCAATCACATAAATAAAACCTCAATCACATAAAACAACAAGGGGGTACCTTTTAAGGCAAATTCAAGGGTGGGTCCATAATGGAAGAAAAAGTCCACATCAGTCTCATAATGACCTATAAACTTTATCATCACTGCATAAGGGTGTCCATCAACAATGTGGTCATGTCCATCTTCATAAGCACTCCTAGGTCTCATGGACCACCCCGAGAGAGAGGAAGAGGATCACATATCAACACATCTTGGTATTACACCAAGATCTACCTGGTCAAAGACCAGGTTTCCCCATAACACATATGGGGGCCCTAGAACACATCTACAATCTTATCCACCAAAGTACATGACCAAGGATCGACCCTTGCATTAGGAAAAGGGTTCCCTGGAACACATCCAGGGGCCCTAGAACACGTGTAGGGACTTATATCAACCACCAAGGAACGCATCCAAGGATCAATCCAAGCACTTTGCAAGGATTCCCTGGAACACATATAGGGTCCCTAGACACATATAGGGACTTATATCAACCACCAAGGAACATATCCAAGGATCAATCCAAGCACTGAGCAAGGATGATCCCTTAGGAACCTACCATTTGGATGACATTTTCTTCCTATAAGGAAGTGAGAAGATGTCTAAAGTTCCCAATGATGGATCTAATCAACTTTGGATTTCCCCCAAACATATCTTGCTAAAGACTGGTTCACACTTCTCATTAGCTAATTCAATACATCTTAATACCTTTTTATACAACAAGGATGTTAAGGAAAGTGTTTGTTAGCTTAAGATTGTTTTGGTGGAAGCTCTAATTTTTGCAACCCCATCATAACCCAAAAATTTACTCCCTTTGACATAAGTTGTCATGTAGTTTATGATGGTTATATTGAGTCTTGCACTAAAGAGAGAAGATTTTATAACCATGTTATTCTAATCGAGATAGATATCCATACTACTAAGCTTCCCTCTTGTACCAAAGGAGAAAAATTGTATCGTTGTGTAAAGGAGGATCATTTGGAGGTGGAGTGATAGTGAGATTACATTGAACCATTTGAAGGCCCAAACATCATGAGATTGAGTACACCTGAATTGAAATGACAGTTTGAGGTGAAAAGATGTGAGATTGCAGTGCACCCTTTGGAGTGGCATATCAGATCAGATTATGATTAGGGTTATATTATGTATTTTCTAGGAAGGGTTGGAGATAAGGAAATGTACTGCAAAGAGAACATTATTTGCATTCATTTTTCCTTTGACTGAACTGTTCCGGTATAAAATCAAAGAAAATTAGTTTTAATCAATTTTGTAGAGCTAGGGACTATGATGTACAAAATGAACAAAGGTGATCTTTACCAGGTGGCATGTATCATGTTCAAGTACATAAAAAATTCCTCCATTCTAATGTGACTTCCCACACATGGAAATTTGGAGATATTTTGAAGTTTCTTGATAATGTAGTTGAATATTTTCAAAATGGTGCAACTTTTGTCATTGTGAAAACAATTTTGAACCCTAGGGACAATAGTCCAACTCTACTTTTCCAATATAATGGAGGTGGAATGGATAATGATTGCATGTAGAAATGTATGAGCTTATTTTACTAAGTGAAAACTAATAGCACAACTATAGGACAATATGGAAGTGGATTCAATACAAGCACAATGAGATTAGTTGCAACTGTGATTGTTTTCATTCGCTTTGCTCATGGAATCCCTACTACACAGAGTATTGGACTCCTTTCTTACACATTTTTTAGGAGAAATATTCACAGTTGTTAAGGAATTCAGTTTATTATGAGCATTAGATTGTATATTCCCATCAATAGAGTCCAAAAGAACTCTAGAAAATAATTAGAAACAAAAATTACATGAAAAGAAGATAGGATGTCCTCAACTTGAGATCTCTCTCTTCCATTGTGGCCTCTGTGGTGTTGAATAAACATTTCCATTAAGAAAAAGGTGAGGAAAATTTTAAGCACCCCACAATCCCAACAATGTACATGGGTGGTTGGGTATGTTACAATTGATATCAGAGCCAATATTACAACACTAGGGGTTGTATGGGCTCAAGGGAAATGAATGACAATGTTTTTGGCGTTTAGCATTTGAAAAATAATAAGAAAAAAAAATGATCAAATCCTTTTCACCTCAAATGGTCATTTCAACTTGGGTGTACTACAATATCATGATGTCTAGGCCTCCAAATGGTTCATTGAAATATCACTATCTCTCAGCCTCCAAACAATCCTTTCAATTTGGGTGCACTGCAATATCATAATCTCTAAGCCTCCAAACGATCATAATGTTCATTTCAATAGGTTCCATTCCTCCAAATATCTTGTCACCAGACCCAGAGATTGATGTAGACCATGACCTAGACCACCACATAGAGATAGATATAGATTTATATGTTGACCTAGAGCTTGATGTAGAACATGACATAGACCCCCCTAGCTCCATCTGAGCCTAGGAATAAATTATACTCAATCCTTAACCCTATATTAACTCGATCCATGAGGATGATGGAATATATTAATTTTTATTTCTATGGCAAGATAATAGAGGAAGGATTGATCTAAAGTGTTTCTCTCAAACAAAGATACTTCATGTTGAAAAATGACTAGCAAATTATAATTAAATTTAAAAATTGGTACCTCTTCAAAATATGTGATTTGGAGTTGGATCCACAACTTTGTACCATGATTTCACTACATCCATAGCTCCAAATGGTAATATTTCTATTTCATTGAATCCATCATTTTCTTGTGACTATTTATCTATCTCCCATTATCTCTCTTTATCATTGAGAGTGAATGGGTGACAAATAAATAGTTATATGACAATGATGGATTGAATGAAAGGAACATATGACCTTTTGGAGGTGTGGATGTAGTGAAATCATGGTAAAACATATGGTAGGGTAGGAATTACTTATGATTATTATGATATTTTATTTTTATGGGGTGACATAGATGTGTAATAATGGGAGAGGGAGAGAAGGGGAGGGAGGGAGAGATCCAACAAGCGTTGTAATTGTATTCATATTTATTCTCTCCATTTCCATTGTTGTGTCAACTAGACCCCCTTTGTTTTGGATTCGAGGGCTAGAGGGCAAGAGAGAGAGAGGGAGAGGGAGGAGGTAAAGAGAGATAGGGAGGTAGAGAAAGGTAAAGAGATAGAGAGAGGGAAAGAGGGAGAAAGAGAGAG
>SNQJ01S0002118.1:58789-69700 GCA_010110895.2 Picea sitchensis | reverse complement strand
AGAGAGAGGGAGAGAGTGGAAAATGAGGAGAGAGAGGGAGTGGGAGAGAAGGGGAGAGAGAAAAGAAGAGTGAGATAAGGGGGGAGAGAGAGAAAGGGAGAGAAGGATAGAATGGGAGAGAGGCTAGAATGTATGAGAGTGTTAGAGGGATAGAGAGGAATACAGAAAGATGGGATAGAGAGAGATAGTTTCAAAGTGTGAGAATTATGTTGGTGTAATACCTTTCCTCTATGAAGTTGTTGTAATACCTTTCCTCTATCGATTGAGTATGTTTTGGGTTCACTGTCGTGGGGTTTTGAAAGTCAAATATGTGATGACAAATCAGTATATGGGGTTTGGACAGTCAAATCCAAGATGACATGTGTCCACATGAAATGTCGCAATAGAGATGATATCTATGGCATTGAAAAAGTGACATCATCTGAAACGAAGTTTGAGGGGGTTAGTTGTTTGTCATTCTCTCGGTAATATAAAGTGGCAATTGCATCAAATGTGCCGTCAGAATTTGACCCAAATGTACGCATGGGGATGGAAAAGGAACCATAATTTTCTTATGGATATGGTCAACCATACATTCATGTTATAATTTATCCATTGGTTAACCATAAACCTACACTGACGGATCCATAATATCTAGAGGACATAATCAAAATATTATACATACCTAAATGGTGATTTTTCAATTTAGCAATCGAACATAAAAATTCATAAAACATTAAACATAACTAGAATTGATGGCTATATAAACTATGCTGAAAGGAGCAATCACACTTGATCTGATGAACTGGTCAACAATAAATTTGGAATGGTTCATCATTCGTGTTTATCTTCAGCTGTATGAACCTATGTTATTCTTGATATTCCCTCAATCAACGAAGAAAGATCATAAAGTACATGAAAAAATCATTCAACCTCCATAAATATCTAAAAAATAAATACAAGTCATGTTTGTAGCACATTATTTACTCTAAGATGCATTTTTATGAGAGTGTAAGAAAATACCCGAATGAGCTTCTCTTGGTTTTGAGAATAATTTATTGGAGCCATGCGTCTAATATTTGATCAAACTACCTCCCTTGATTTGAAGTAGCAACAACAAAGTCAACATTGACTTTGTTGTTGCTCTGTCGGATCGAGGGAGGTTTTCTCCAAGATTAAATGATTCCAATAAATTATTCTTTACTGAACATGGTCAACCATGTGAAGGAGGAATCTCTTATGGTCTGTCCTCCCCCCTCACATCACTCTCAATTCTCCAATACCCAACATATAAATCTATTGAAATATTTACAACAAAAACAAACATATATACACACCAATATTCACAATTGTTTACAATGAAATAAAATGTTTCCTTGATCCAATTGGAGTGAGATGAAAATGTTGAAAATAGATTTTATATTAAACAGTTATTAAAATGTTCATGTACATCATCATTTAGTACTTTTAGCTGGCCTCTTCTTCTTAGCTATATAGTTACTAATCATTTCATCAATATCTATGTCTTCGTTCTTTGGGTGCTCTTCAAAATCTGATTGTGATTGTGTCCTATCACGCAAATAACGCGTATTCATAGGGTAATAAGGGTGTAATGGAGGCCATTCTGATGAGGCATCACCTACAAAAGAACAAAATACAAAATTTAAATGACCAGTTTTTAAATATCATTGAACTAATTTAGTAATATTAAAAACAACACCTGCAACGCCATTATTTACCTAATGTACTGGTTGACACCGTTGGAATGGTCCCCCCCGCATGATCCTCTTAAAATGTATGAGACTCAAGTACAACATTCTCTATCATTGAGACGAAAAAATTTATAAGGAAAATCATAAATGTATAAGTAAAAAAAATAGAAGTACAAAATGTATAACTACGAAATTATTAAGTATATGATTAAAATAAAATCATATTCCCATCATGTTCCAGCTCGGTCGTAGCGCCATCATGGGGATGCATCCCTGTGGAAAATTGGGACTACATGGGAGAACCATCTTCTAGTTGCAAACTGTTATCAATGCACTACTCTCCAATACTAGTGCATTTGTTGACAGTGTTTCTCCCTTGATTAAAACAAAATTGTAAATATTAATAATATCCAACATGAATGTATTATATTAATAATAAAAGTTAATGTGGATTGAATTTTATTTACCTTATCCTGCAAAGTGGTTCTTGGTATCTTCCCCAAGATTGTTTGGTTTTCAACTACAACTTTATAGTCGTGCTTGCAACCAAGTTGGAGGTCTTCCTTCGTGGTTTCAGTACCAAACTCATCACCCTGCATTGCATAAGAGTATGTATTTTTAATGTTATTCGTTGGAATTACCTAAAAAATTTAAGGTGATACAAATAAGATATTTAGGTATTTACAATTCGTGACTACAACTTCAAGTATCCTCCCTGTGCTGGCCACATTTGGCAAGACTTTATTTTGTTTCCTTTTACTTGTCAGTCAACCTATCATCAAAAGTTTCAAGTATGTTAATATATACCACAATTTTATTTACATCTAAAACAATTTGAATTTATTGAATTGAAATTGTAATTTACCTTCTTGGACCAGAGGGTGTTTTTCCTTCATATTTCAATTTCTTCTCTTTTGCGTCCTCAATGAGGGCCTTCCACTCCCTCTCTGGAATCATCAGAGGATTCTCATACCTATAGTTTTGTTTCAAGTTCTTCCTATATGTTTCTCGTGTATATTTTAGATATTGGCCAGCTGCGACGATGACCAAGGTCTTATTAAATGTGTCTACACCAAAAAGGCTTTCGAGATAATCCATCAATTCTTTTTTGAGGTTGGAATTATGGGAATTCCACCTCTCCCGTATGGTGGGCCCAAAAACAAACAACTCCTTATTCTCCAAGGACCTATAAAAATCGTTATTCCCTACACACAAAATGATTATATGATTATTAATTTAAAAATAATAATTTAAATGATTTATATTTGTCTACATAGAGAACATGAAACAATTAAAATTTTAAAAATTACCTAATACTTTAACTTGCTTTAATGGAATTCCTTCCTCTTTGACCATAAAGGTTCCCTTAAGGGTCCCTATGTTGGTCACATGTCTTGATTTAGGAAAATAAATCATATATTTTTTCAAATCATCGGCCTCATCTCCGTCACCACCTCCAGAGCCTACCTGTGTGGCCGCTTCCTCGGTGTGCATTTCAGGGCTCCCACCTAATGGTGTGGAAGGTGGATATCTAAATAGTTGCATCCTACCATCTATACAAGGGCTTGCATAGAGACCCTATGGCTTCTTTGTAGCACCACTACTATCGACACCATGCATGTTGGTGTCAACAAGATCCAAAAATCTCTATTATAAAAAGAAAACATTTTTTCGTTTAGATAATGTAAAAGTTAAAAATCAAGCTTTCATAATTGATAATATTATGACATAAAAATAAAACCACTTAAAATTATGGTTATTACCTTATATGTCTTAATCCTTGTCATAACTTCTTTGATCCTTTCCTCTACCTCAGGAGTTTGATCTAGAATATCTAACAAGTGAGCTAGTTCCTTGTTTGTTTTATTTATCTTTTTTCTAATTAAAACCATAGGGTCGGGGGACTCATACAAATCCCTTTATCTGAGTGAATCATCATCAACATCATGTTATGAGGCCTCTTTTTATTTACCAGATCATCCTGCCACATTACAGTAAAATTAGAACCGTGATCATTATCATGAGAAATAAATTCAAATGTATGATAAATCCTCCCTCTTTATTGACATCCAAGGAGGAACGCTATTGTTTATAACAAAAATAGGACACACTGAGTAAAAAGACTGAATCTCTCCAAATGGATTAACACCGTAAAGAACATAATGAAAATCATAAAATATAAGAGTCATTACTTACAGGTTGGGTAAATTAGTATACGTATTTCCCCCATAATAGCAACATATGTATTTATTTGATTCAAATTGTAATCAATCAATAACTCTTCCCCTGCAACTATTGATTTTATTGCACATATAAATACACGTTTTCCTTCACGCCCCTCAAATATGCAATTGGGTCTATTATTTGTGGTCGCAGGTAGTGTATTGTTTATAAACCCTGCAATATTCCACATTGCTTTTGGCCTTCCATCAATATAGATAATTTCTCCTTTGTTTTAATCATTATCTTTTAGTTGTATATAATTTGCAGCCAAGCCATATCTTCACACAATCATTGTATATTAGACTATTTGTATCCAATGTTTGTAGATATAACAGGGTCCAATGTACTCGGATGTAGGAGCATCGCTTTCAAATTCAGAGATGCAAGCGTGGAGGCAAGGGAATGACATCTCAGCATGACAGAGTTTCACAATAGCAATTAACTCAGAAGTAAATCGAGTTGTTGAGATATTTTTGAAAGAAACATTTTTAAATACGTCGTTTTTCTAAAGTCGTGAAGGACTGTAAGGGGTTTCTGATATAGAGTGTTGACTCTTATTTGGAAATAACTGTTAGTTATTGTAATAGGAAAAAGTAGGTAACCACTAAGAGTTTGATAGGATAGGTTGCAGACAAGACAAGAGAGCTTCTGGAGCTAGTCCTTAGATAGTTTTTGGTTGCATTGTAAGAAAATTAGGAGATCATGAGATAGGGATAGAGATGAATAGAGTAGAATAAAGTAGAAAAAAGATGCAGTGGATAACTGCAAGATTATGTAATTTGTTTCATGAAGGAATAGAACAGACAAAATTTTCCCAAATCGTTGGATTGTGTTCATTTGAATGTGTGATTGAATGAATGTTATATTCTGTGTTTATGTGATTCATTTCATTTCGTTCATGTGTGATTGTTCAAGGGTTGATCGTATGAGTTCGTGACAAAACCGGATAAGTTTCAATTGTTTCTCTTCTCAAATTTGTATGCAAGGTGTGCATATAAAACGCAAGGAGTGCGTCAATTGAGTCTCAGATTGACTCAGAGGAGTTCAGAGAGAACAAAGGAAACTTAGACTAGGTGCAAGGAGTGCACAACTTCAATAAGTGACCAAGCATCGAAGAACCTGAACAGAGGAACGCCAGGTGGGCAAGAAGAATTTATTTTCAATAAATCCTTCGATTTGAGTTATCGAAATCCCAAGAACGCAAGGAGTGTGTGGCAAGTCAGAATCCTTTAAGGATAAATATTAGAAGGGATAACACTTTTCAAAAGTATTGACGAGATCCAAGAGTCGAACTCATAGGAGGAGCAAAGGTTTGAAACCTTCGAAGACTGATAAATCTTCTAAGTCAGAAGAAATCAGAAGCTCAGGAGGAGGAGCGATAGTGGTCATTGGATCACATTGCAATGGATCGACAGTTTCCTGATCAAAGCAAGGTGAACATGCCTTAGCACTTAGCACATATAGGAGAGAGAACCTACCAAGGTTTGAGATCTGAGATTTTCAAAGTCCGAAGTTCCGGAAATATGAAGTGAATCTCAACCATCCGATCACCCGAAGTGAATATGAGCCATCAGAGTTCAAAAGGGACGTGGAATAAATCTGTGAGCTCCGAGTAAAGACCCAAAGTAATCCTCAATTGTCATATTAAGAGGACACTTGTCATCGGAGTATAGTCTTTGGATAAAATTCATTGGGAAAAGGGTGAAGTTTGAGATTTGAGATCTCATAAGTCCAAAACCCAAAGAAGATCTCGATCGTCAATTAAGAAGATGGTCATGGGACCATTGATCCAAGTTGAAGGGTCAAACACCCGAAGTGGAAGTTGGACCATTGATTGAGCAGGACAGGTTTCTTCATATTGTCAGCTCTGGAAGATTGGAGTACAGAAGAAAGCAGGGTTGAGATTCCAAAAACCCCGAAGTCCGAAATCACGAAGAGATCACATTCGTTGATTCAAGAGGGGTAGATCTACTCCATGGATTTTGGAAGCGCAGATTTGAACTGCTAGTTTAGATAGTATTGTCGAGATTGGGAGATCGATGGTCCTGTAGCATTTCAGGGGCAGGAGTTGCATTAACTTTGAAACATTGAGGGTGGGCTGTAATCGTGTGGTCACATGAAGTCACCGCCCAAGGTCACATCGAGAGGGGGTTTATCAGAAAAAGAGATAACACCTAGTACTCTGATATTTCACAGAAGAGTGAAAGGGAAGGTTGTGGGTGTTGTCAAACTTGCACCAAGGAGCCGAAAGGGCCTATGTTTAGATACATAAGGGGTTCATTAAGGTTCCATAGAGTCATTTGAATCAAGAATTAGAGATCCTTTGATTGGGAGGTCATGTAGCCCTACATGGGAGTAGGGTGGCTTCAAAAGGTGGTATCAGAGCTCTGATACCACCTGATGCAGTCCCCCTACTCCCTCATAGGTATACACAACCTCCCGATCAAAGGATATTTGATTCGTGAGTCATATGACTCTCTGGAATCAAAGATTCTTTGACTGGGAGGTTGTGTAGCTCTACGGGGGAGTAGGGGGGCTACACCAGGTGGTATCAGAGCTGATATTGAGTTTGTTTGTATATAGAAAGAAAAGGATAAAGGAGGTAATTTGGTATCAATTGTGGTATCAAGAATTTTATTTCTGTTTGTAGGCACCAGAAGGTGACGCAGTGGAATCATTCCACCTAGAAGGCGTAGAGAGAATGAAGAAATGGAAGAGGAATTCAGGAAAATCTGAATGAGATTGGATTCCATGGAAACAGTGCAGAGGAGAGAACCAGATGCTGGAGATATCAGTGAATATGAGAGAGAAGTGATAGAGGTCGAAGAATATGTATCATAGGATGCTGCACAAGATCTCTTACTGAAAGTTGTTTCAAGAATGGGATCCCGAGCAAGTATAGAGGTACCAATGCATGAAGGCAATTTAGAAGTTGAAGAATTATTTGATTGGGTACGTGCTATGGAAAAGTACTTCAATTATGAATATATCAAAGAAGACAAGATGGTGAATCATGCAGTGTTAAGACTGAAAGGTCATGCAACACTATGGTGGGATGAACTACAAGCCGAACGCAGGAGAAAAGGTAAGCATAAAATTAAGAACTGGGATAGGTTGGTAGCGAAACTAAAGGAAAAATTTATCCTGAAGGACTATCAAATCAATATGTTCAGAATATTGCAGAACATGAGACAAAAGAGTTTATCAGTGAAGGAGTACACTAAGGAATTTTACAGACTGAACATCAGAGATGGACAGAAAGAGAATGAAGATGAGAAAAAAACCAGATATATCAATGGGCTGAGATATCAAAGAAAAGAGGAGATCAACATGATGTATGTTAGTAAAGTCGAGGATGCTTATCTAGCAGCCTTGAAAGATGAAGAAAAATTGACCTTATTCCAAGAGATATTTTACCAAACAAAGCAACTTATAGTTGTTACAAGGGAAAAATCTCTATGGCCAAGAGTAAACCACAATAGACAGGTATGACTGTAGAAATCAACTCAATTCCAACATGTTCTATACAAACTAATGTGCAATACGAGGAAGAAGCCTACCTCGATCCAATCGTTTGATTCCATTCCATCGTTGAGCACTTTGACCCAAAGATTTACACCTGCAAGAAGTTCTCAACAAACAAGCAATGCAAGTATATAGTGACAATCTATAAAACGAGTTAGCACATCAGATAGAACAATCCATTAATAAACATTACAAACATTCCCATGGATAATAATCATATGTTTTCAAGATATCGATAGGACGGGAAATGATTATTTCTATTAATAATTGATCAACAAAAGTATCAACATTACAGACTTCCATGTCGGCACAGTTCGAAACCAAGAAACCAAGTTCCTTCCAACTAGGTCTCCACCACTTCAATCCTCCACGAAAGGCAAGCTCATAGAAAAGAGGTTATGAGGCCCTCTCGATAATAAGGAAAGAGCTTGGGGGATGAACACTATGTTCAGACTTGAGGGACAAAGGGATGCAGACTCAATATGAAGTAATTTCTCCATAGTAACTTTTATCTCAAAGTTGAATGCATTCGCCTCTTTTTCCATAGCTCGAAATTGTTCTCTTATAGCCTCCATAATGCAACTGAAGGGCCTATTCAGAATGTTTCCAGTATATGGAAGGCCAAAGATCATAGATCTTATGTCGTGACATGGAAACCTGACCTCATTTTGTATTTTCTGGCACAAATCTTGATATACGTGAGTTGTAGTGGAGCAACATGCATATACGCATCTTGCAAAGTAGTTAGGGATCGTATATGTGGAAAGATATATATTTTTGGCTATGGATTTATCAAATATGGGTTGATAAGTCTACATAGGGAAATGTAAAAAGGCCCTCTATGCAAGATAGCAATGGTGAGGTAAATATTTCTATAACAGATGCCCCCTAATGTGTGATATTAGAGGAGTATTTGCGATGGCCGAAATACATTATAAATAACCCAGAAGTGGAGTGGTAGAGAACCGGATGGATGAACTCAATTGCTCATTACATTATGTACTAACTTTGCATACATGGCTGCCAAGAATACAATGCAGGTCCATGTGTAAAATATACCAACAAGTGTTCATGGCCATGATTAGGCAAGTATAAATGAGGTTGCATGCCAATAGTTGTCATAGTCATGAACAAGGCCCAATGAAACGAGTCTCAAAATCAATATGAAGATATTTGTATACCATGGAGTACAATCTAATCTCCCATGATCATTGAAGTCAAATAGGTACTGGTCCAATGAAATGGAAGCAACAACTCAGGAAAGCTGCATCCACAAAGTGATGTCTTCAAGTCTTCAATACAATCCGCCAATGGTGCAAGTCTACATCATGTGAATAAATGAGTTTAGGTCAAACACGATGAGACATCGTTTGATTACCGGTCATTGAGGTATACCATTAACAAACGTGAGACGACCTGCCAATGATGAAAGTAGGTATCAAGGAACTGAGTACATCTCTACAAATGTGAATAAAGGAGCTGGCGTCGAACACTTGAGAGATCCATTGATCAAGAGACATTGATGTATTCCCATCTGTCAATGGAAAGAGAGCCTACCACTAATGACAGCAAGCCTCAAGGTACTCATAAAAATCTAGGTCTCATATCCAAAATACATGAGCTGAAGTCGATGGAAAGAGACTTGCTGAAAGGAGAGCATTAGGGCATCTCTCATCAGTCAGCACGAGGAAAAAAGAAGGAGCTTAATAATTTGGTGGAGATCAGATGAAGAACATGTTCACGAACCAATGACCCTGTGCGTCTTTTGCTTGTGCCAAATGCAAGTGGTACACGAAAAAGACCCTCTGAATAGCAGGCAATCATGAAAACTACTGACAAAGGCAAGGAAACCACCAATAAGGCTAATGACATCTAAGACACTGTACGAATCCCAAAGTGTGAATAGATGTCTTGCCTTCGAACACAAGGGAAACCACCCAGTCAAAGACCCATGATGAAATGTCAATTCTTGGGTTCAAGGTGACCTACCAATGATGAAAGTAGGGACAGGGTGCATCATAAGACCAAAATATCATGTGATTATGAGACAAAATGAGGGTATGTCCGACATGCAAAGTTAATATTTCTGAGGAGTGGCCGACACAGGTTGATAGAATTTCTTTGAACAAGAGCATGAGACATATGGTGGACTCTGGCAGCATAGAATTAATGATGTGACAAGTAGATGTAGGAGGCATCCATATTGTTCTCTATAGTGACTGGAAGATTAACCAGTCAGGAGAGAAAATTCTGTAACAAGATCAGCTTCCTAAGGCCATGCTAAACCCAAAATTATGATGATGCAAGGACTCAATAACTTTGTGCTATGTTCAAAGGCAACACGACTTCTACCAATTACAATATAGGACTCCCTTCCCACCCATTTTTTTGTTTTTTCATAACAAGTGAATGATATGATACAGAGGAGGGAACGAGTGTCGCAAGTAAGCAAAACTAGTTCCAGCAGTGGAACGTACCTATGCTCAATGCAAGGAAATGCATGCGGGAGATGGACACTCAGGGTGATGTTCCTTCCAGGGTATAGGGTGTCAAATTACGAAGGATATAAACAAGGCTCTGCTTGGTTGAGGATGCAAACTGCTTGGGCCATGGTTTATAACGCAAAGCGAGAACCAGCTAAAGGATCAATACTGCAAGCAAAGGGCATGAGATGCAATCACAATTTAACACCAAAAAATGTCCTTTTTTATATCTTTTAGTCTACTTGGTGTGAAAAAGGGGTAAACTTGTGTCAAATAGACGTCTTTTCAAATCCAATTTACAAGTGTGAAAAAGACAAGTTCACTCGACGATATTTTCCATTTTTGATACCAAGTCGGAAAAGAGCTTAACTAAGACTCATGATCTTTCAAATCCAATTTTAACGAGTGTGAAAGGGACAAATAACTTGGCGATGTTTTCAATTTTTAATAACGAGTCGAAAAAGATCTTAACTAAGACTTTTTTTTTGGGAGTCCGCAGGTAATAAGGCTGCATGTGCATGAATGAGAAATGAGGATCATTGTAAAGTTATGTATCGAATTCTAATGGACTCCCGGTCCTAAAGAAAAATCTCGGCGTGGGCACGAAATGACAAAGAGGTTCTAACTAGGGTACCCATGCTTGGTAAGTCTCTACCATTTATTAGCTATGCTATGATAGAAGATGGAGGTTAATGCATCGCAATAAATGGGTTCGAACCTAAAGCATTAAAAGTGGTAATTGAAGGATAATGAAAAACTGCACGATGTAGTGAATACCTATCCTATATTCTAGGTTATGAATATACCTACCTAAGGAGATGAACGCCCAATCATGTCATTGAAATTTGTAAGAAAATTGAGTCAAAACTACAAAAACCAGCTTAAAACCATTTTTGAATTAGTCCATTAGACAAAATAATAGCATAAAACTATATCAAATGGGTAAAAATGTTTTATAAATAGTAATAAAATCAAAATTTACTATGTCA
>SNQJ01S0002118.1:45545-58739 GCA_010110895.2 Picea sitchensis | reverse complement strand
GTCAAAACTACAAAAACCAGCTTAAAACCATTTTTGAATTAGTCCATTAGACAAAATAATAGCATAAAACTATATCAAATGGGTAAAAATGTTTTATAAATAGTAATAAAATCAAAATTTACTATGTCATTTTCATTTTCACCAAATATAGTGCACTTTGGACTAACATACCTCCAGAATTCAAACATCGATCATGGGAGCAATAGGAAACATAATCGCAAACCGTCTAGACCAAGTAACTATTCATTCCATCCTCTTCAAATTCAATGGTTTACAATTTTGAATTAGGCTCCATGTTTTTAGCTCTTAACGACACAAATTGAGTTTTTCGGTATACGTGGGTTTCTACTAATATTTCACATATACAATGAGATATACGCCCCTATGTGAACTACAGGGAGTGTATACCAGGCCCTACCCATGACTGTTCTTGGATAACCCATGTATACTTGCACAAAATGGCAAAAAATAAGCTTCTAACTCAAAAATTGATTCGGTTTTTGTAGGATGGTGTTGGAATGGAGGGAGAGAGAGCATGAGGAGGTAGATGCAGTAGTGGATCAAGATCTGGTGGCTTAAGAGGCATTAAAAATATGTGTTCTATACAAGTTTTGGGCTCTCGAAGGAATGAGGGCCCAAGTGCGGTTATTGGAAATGCTAGTGGGATATTGGGATCCAAATAGCGAGAGCTTTATCCTTGATGGACAACCATTAGGATAGAAGTAGAGGACATTTACTTCTTGATAGGACTTTCACGTTGAGGAGAGGTCGTGGACCTCAAGTCATGTGGGGCCGGGACTGGGATGAAGGTAGAAGAATACATCGAGGCCCACTGTGTTGTAGGGACTCCCGTGGTAAGAAGTTAAATCCCTATCCGGGCTATAGGTAACCTCAGCCTGAAGATTATTGTGCTCATGTTTACCAGGATCATAGGGTCGGCCTCGCTGCATCAAGCATAGAGATCGCTTATGTTTTACGCATTGAAGTGTGTGAGACCTACCGTGTACAATTGGTGTACTTCACTGTTGACCAATATGAAAGGTCAGCTGACAGAGTGGAAGTAAGGGGAAAAGTGAAACTTTGGGTTTACCTCTATCCTTTGTAGCTTATTTTTTGAGAGGATCCCAAGCCTGGGACCTAGAGTGGAGATCATTCCTAGAGGGCCATGTGATCCAGCTATGGAGCGATGGATCTAGGTCATGAGACGGCAGGGGGGGAGGTAGGGTGGCGACACCCTACAACGATGAGGTTTTCTTCTAGTGGAGCAGACAAATCATAGCTCTGGACGACTATCCCTATGCGGGAATTGATTTGATAGGTGATCCTGATATGTCGCTTTCACCAGGAGACGCCTATGTTGCCATAGGTAAACAATATTTTTTATATATTTCATTTTTTGTATTTTTGTATTTAAAAGAACAAAAATATTTTTTGGATGGTGCTTTTAAATATTAACTCGATACTTGTGTGGTTGGAGACGTGGGTCCACAACGATCAGAGGGATTCCTATTACATAGGTGGAGGCACTGTGGAGATGAGGCATTGGGAGGAGAGGCGGAGAGAGTCCTTCAGAATGTGTAGGGAAACCTATCATGTTTGACACAGAGGATTCGTATGGTTCAGGTGGAGGATCTACCTGAAGCCATGCATAAGCAGGTTGTCGATGTACCTAGAGCATGGGTACGAATATTCCGGCATGTCGCCAATGCCATGGTTTTCTATCATGAGACTCATCTGGCGCCACAGACATAGATTTCATGGGACATGTATATCATATGTATATGTAATTTTGAGGGTTTTAGCCCCAATTTTGTAATATAAAACACCATATTTTTTGGAAATATATAAAGAGGGATCTTCGACCGTACTTATATCTTACAATGTGTACATTGATTTAATGGTTTTCTTTGCTTTATTAATGTGACAAATGCCAATTCAAAACATAATTAGTGTAGGCATCAGATACATGATTAGAACTTCTAGGAATGTGAAAGTATGTAATAAAATCAAATTTTCGTTCTAAAAGATGTACCCGTAGGAAACGACAGAGTAACGTTGGATCACACACATGGTAATGACCATTCAACTAACATATGACTAACTGAGAATCCAGGCACACCTCTATAAAGAGAATACCATGTGATATAACATCGTGCAATAATTTTATGACGATGCTATATTCAGCCACATTATTTGTGGATGGCCCTAGGCATACACCACCTGAGGAAACCAACAGACCCTCGAGTGAGTAAATCACCCAAGTGACAGAAGATAAGTTATGTGTATGATGACTGGCTCTGTCTACGAATCCCACATAGACCAAAGACTCCGTTGACATCTTCCAACAAAAGGGAAAACTCGATAAGCAAGCCAAAGAAAAAAAAGGGGAAAAGGTGTATATACACTAAATTTACATTAGTATACAAAGGGTTTCCCCCAAGCTGAGGGATCAAGTGTGATGCCTTTTTAAGTAGAGCCCATTTCTGGGCTTAGCCAATTTATTCCCTTCATAATCTTCCAACTCATAGGCTCCTTTTTCTAGAAAACGTCGCACGATATAAGGACCGTGCCACATGGGTTTAAACTTGCCTGCCCCTAGTAGTTCTTTGGCTTGTTCATACAAGAGGACCAAGTCACTCTCAACATACAACTGGGGATAGGCAAACTTATCATACTGAACCTTAACACATTTCTTTTTTTCCTCGATAGCCGTAAAGGTGTCCCGACGCTACTCATCAAGACTCTCTAGGTGTACAAGGCATCGTTCTAAATCTGAAGTAACAAGTAGGATCTCAACTGCCAATTTGAGAGAAGGGATTTCGCATTCAACGGGAAGTATCAACTCCACACCGTGTGCTAAATGAAAAGGAGAAAAAATGGTGGCAGTATTAACTAAGGTTTGGTATGCCCAAAGTGTAGGATATAATATGATGTGCCAGTTGGAATTGCTCCGACTGACAGTTTTTTGCAAGATGGTATTGAGAGACTTATTGGCAGACTCTACTTGCCCATTTTCCTGGGGGTAATAAGGAGATGAGTGATCATGTTTAAACCCCAACTTAGATGCTAGTTATATCATCATTTCATTTTGAAAATGACTGCTATGATCAATGACAATCTCACTCGGGATACCGAACCGGGTGATAATTTGGTTGAATACGAAAAAATTTGCAGTCTTTCCATTGAATTTCATGGTAGTCATGGCTTCGGCCCACTTGGTGAATTAATTGAAAACCACGTTAATGTGTTTATGCCCCCCAGACAAACTTGGGTTGCAATCAATGAAATCTACTCCCCACTTGGTGAAGAGACCGACGATAATGACTGGGTGAAGAGGGGCTGGGTGTGAGTGCATTTTTCGAGTGAACACCTGGCAGGGGTGACACTTATTAACCACTTCAATACAATCTTTAAAGATGGTGGGCCAGAAGTAACCAGCTCGCAATATTTTTTGGGTTGTCGCAAGCCCGGATAGATGACCCCGACAAGCCCCTTTGTGGCAATCATTAAGGACTAAGTTGGCTTCCTCGTGAGTTAAGAAACAACGTAATATTCCATCTATTCCTCAAAGATACAAATTTTCACCGACAATTGTATACTTTTTGTCTTGGTATCTAACACATCGTCGATCATCTCACAAGAGATGCTAAGTGAACTTCAAGGTTTGAAGATATAAAACAATATCTCCATACCAGGGGTCGGACGATGAGACGAGGAAAATGTGTTCATCTACGAACAAATCGACATGAATAACATCTTCTTCTAATCATGAGAAATCAGATATTAACTCTACAAAAACTAGTGATTTCTTGGACTTGGCCGAAGAAAAGTCGAGATCAAATTCTTGTAAGATGACAAACCATTTATTATATTTTCCACCTATGATATGTCTAGTGAGGGTGTATTGAAATGGATTAACATCGGCAACCACAATAGTTTTTCAAAGCAATATATAGTGTCGTAAATGTTGGACTATGTGGATGACATCCAAAGATATCTTTTCAACGTGCGAGTAATTATGTTCAGGACCGACTAAATTTTGACTGAGATAGTAAATGAAGTGCTCATGGAGCTCATCATCCTCCTAAAATAGAACCATACTAATGGTCTCTTCAGATGCAGTGATATACAACAAGTAATCTCTACTGTAATTAGGAGATTTCAGTAGAGGGGCCGATACCAAGGCTTTCTTTAAAGCGTCAAAATATTGTTGGGCTCACTCATCCCAGATAAATGGGGTGTCTTTCTTCAATATCCACACGAAGCCCTTAGTGATATTGGCATAATTCACAATAAACCGACGTAAAAAGTTAGCTTTCCCCTGTAAACCTTGAAGCTGTCTAATTGTGCGCGGGGGACGCAACTAAAGAATTTCCTCAACCTTAAGTGGATCTACCATGATCCCTGTCTCAGAGACTAAGAATCCTAAGAGATGGCCAGATCTAACACAAAATATGAATTTATGAGGATTGAGTCAGATTCTATAATAGCGATATATTTCAAAAACCAGTCAAAGGTGCATAGCATGATCCACTCTCTTGCGAGAGTGAGAAGCAAGATCATCGAGGTAAGCTTCGACTATGTGTTTGATATCATGAAAAGTGAAAGTCATGGCTCGTTGGAAGGTTTCTCGGGCGTTTTTCAAGCAGAAAGGAATTTTTCGGTATGCAAACATGCCACAAGGACATATGAATGTCATCTTATGTTGGTCTTTGGTTTTGATCTGGATTTGGTTATAGCTTGAAAATCCATCCATAAAAGAAAATATTTCACTTCCCACACACTCATCGAGAATCTGATCAATGAAAGGCATGTGGAATTTATCTTTAGGACAAGCCTTGTTCATGTCACGAAATTCCATACACACGTGGATGGTTCCTTTCTTTTTATTCATGGGAATGGGGTTGGATACCCATTCGGTCAAGGGATTTGGGTAGATAAAGCCGATATTAAGTAGCTTCTCCACCTCTGCCTTAATAGCGGGGGCCTTCCTAGAATTAACATCACTAAGACGTTGTCGAATGGGTTTAGCATCCAGGTAAGTCCTAATCTCATGTTTGACAATACGGGGGTTGATCACTGGAATATCTTCATATGACCAAGCAAATACGTCTCAAAATTCTTTGAAGAGGTTAGTGTAGATCAGAATCTCTTCTGGCGAACAATCTGCACCTATATTTACATTTTCGATCTTGCCAGGGGTATGAGAGATATCGATCTGGATGGTAGGAGAAATACTCACCATATTCCCTTCGACCTAAATTCCATGTGTATCAAGTGGAACTATGGCATGACCGACTATCTCACTCAAGGTAGATCTAAAATCATCTTGCTCAATTCTTTGAAGACTTGGGAGAAAATAAGATCGATGATGCATATCTTCCCAAGGTCTCTCGGAGACATTCATGGCTTCAAGGATGGCTTCGTATGAAGGCAAAGTCTCATCCAAGAAATCATGTGAACAAGATAACGAAGTGGCCCATACGGGCTTAAGAACTGGATCCTCCTCGATCGTCTGCAAGGGAACAGGATCGAGATCAGTAGAAGAGTCAAGGATAGCTTGATATGCAATCTCTGCTGCCAATAGTGGAATAGCCATGCCATCATGCGACTGACCTTGAATCGATGGAGTCAGAGAAGGTAGAGTCCAAGGGTCACTAAAATAAGAAGTGTGAAAAGGGATGGAATTCTCTACTGAAGTGGGCGTACTGGACATGGCGTAAATGTGGTGAGTCGGTGCCAAGAATTCCAAAGTACCCATGAGGGAAGAATAAATTCTGACACTGATATTATTAGTTGCCAGCTAAGAATTGTCGACCACAGGGATCGACGGTCCAATAGATGCGTTCGGGCTAGAGTATGCAAAGGATAACTAGTCGATCATCACAATATCCCCCTGATGAGGAAAACAAAGCATGCAGAAAATAGATGATATGATGACGACCATAACATAAGTCCAATTTCGACCTAGTAACAGGTTATAATCGAGAGGTGCATCAACTACCTCTACTTCCACCTTTACCATCTTCCCACCTAACTGGACCTGAAAGGCGAGGAGAATACCATGAGGGCTAAAGGAATGGCCGTCGAATGTGGTCAACATGGTCGATGACTTTGAAAGGGTTGGAGAACCGATAGATTTCCATAAGACTGAGGACATCACACAAGTGGTAGCACCTTCATCAATGATCGCTCGTTTGATGGTATATTTAGAATACTCCACATGGATTTGGAAAGCCACATGGTAGGGTAAGCAAGGCTTCACGTCCATGACATCAAACTTGATGATGTTTGAGCCACTAGGTTCTAGATCTCCTAAGGCAGAGAGTAAGGCATTCCTCTGTGATGGACACGTCTGGAGTACCTCCAAAGAAGATATCACGCAAGGTGTTTGGCCTAGATCCTCAACAATAGAGTAGTTATGGGAGGCTCTAGCATTAGGGTTATGGGTAGAGCACTTGAATACTCCTTTCAGAATACGAGGTGGTGGGTCTATTTTCTCGATTTGTAAATTCGTCTCCAGGGGTGGAGGAGGAGCTTATAGGCTAGTACTAGCTTTTGAAGAGACGTAATCTCGAGAGTGAGTGGCTATATCGATTTTTGCATTGACCATATTGATACAAACACAGTCGCCTTCTTGCGGTGGTGGGTTTTTAATCCCACCAGGTGCATTTCTGACGTTCGAAGAACTTGAGGATAAGTGTTGGTTGTGAGGAAAAGGATTCGTTAGCACAACAGGCAGAATATTTAAAAGCCTCACAACCTCTGCAACTTTGGGGCATAAGTGTGTAAGGTGATCATCAGTACAAAGTTTACAAGGAAACTTAACCTTACGCTTTTTTTTCTTGCCCTCTCCAGCATTATCGTTTTGTTTTCCATTATTATTCTTGTCCTTGGGTTTATTCTTCCCACCTCTATGATTATTTCGACCTTTCCATTTATTCCCATCTGGTTGCTGGTAACCATTTGGGTTTTTCGACGACTACACGGAATGTACATCTGCAGATTGGGTGGGTTTGGAGGATCCAGATGAAGCTCATGCTCCGACAGACTTCGTTGTCGAGTCTACAGACTTTACATTGGTGGATGCCACAATTCCATCGACAAGGGGCCCATAACTCTATCTAGGATCATGAGTCAACCGCGGTGCATTGGGAAGAAGGAGGTATAACATCCTAGACTAAGCATAGATCAAATCAAATTTTGGGGCTCTAAAAATGGCCTCTTCCTCGCGGAAGACCCCAGAAGTAGCAACATCCTTTGAAATAGGAGCATGCAAAGACTTTTAAAAACCATTCTAAAAGAAATTTTGTGGGTATGGGAGTCTTAACTAACTGTTTTCACCTACGCCATTCTTAGATATGGTTTGAAATATGAGTGTCGGTACCCTGGCGTAAAGTTGATAAAAGTTGAAGGCCATCATTGTAATGAATGGGTAGTTGAAAATGGTTAAGAAAGGCTAGCACTAACTGTTGAAAATACCCATATGTCCCCCTAGGTAGCTCAATATACCATTGTAACACAATATCTATAAGAGTGTGTTGAAACAATCGTAATCTAATAGAACCGTGATTCAAAGAATTCGATGAGCACTAGAGGTGAAAAGTAGTGACGTGAATTTCTAACAGAAGCTTGGTGGGGACAAGGGGCCATGTGGGATCATGACTCACCAGGTCATTCATTAGTTTAGACAAATCTGGCAGATTAATCATGTCCAGAAAGGGAATATTGGGTTGCGACACCTGACCCCATCCTCCCGCAAATGACTGAGTATTAGGAGTTGCGTTCCATCTAGGATTCTGGTAAGGACCAGAACCTTGTCTGGAATTGAAAGACCCTCCTCTGGGTAGATTCGAGAAAGATGGATTGGGCATCATTCCAGCAGGAATGTTTTGATAAGGGTGATGAAAATTGCTCCCAGTTGGATTAGATCCAAACTAAGGGTTGTTAAAACTGCCCCCAATTGGATTAGATCCAGGTTGGGGGGTGTCCAAGACATAAGATTGATCTCCTCCTGGTGGGAATTCAGAGGATTGAAGTGGATTCGTTATGCCAAAAGTATTGGTTGAATTCGGCACCGAGGGGATAGGCATATAGGGTGGAACTTGTCCGCCATCTTGGTTGTTCCATCAAGCCGTAGAAGGATTAGACTCGAGGTTAAGGAAGGGGACACTTCCTACATTAGGATTCACTTGGGGAACATGAGAGCTACCAAATGGAAAAGGAGTGTAAGGAGGTGTATTTTCCCTAGGTCCAAGGCTAGCATTGTGGCCAACAACTGGGATGGTAGTAAAAAACTACGAAGTGAAACTTGGCATACCATAAGAAAATGGACTAGTAGCCACGGGGATGGTCTAAACATATTAACTCAGAGAGTGGCCAAAACCCCCAAAAGGTTTAGAGGCAAGATATGAAACATTGACTATGGGACGATCCATAGTACCGATGTATGCCTCTGACGCTACAACTGTAGTGGCTGCAGGTGTTGAAGGAGTGCAATTAACTATAGTGGGATTGGGAGTTGATGAACTCCCAGTGTTCTGAAGACTAGATTCAGTACTCATCCTTGTGGGATCACAAGTCTGAAAAGTGGATATGTGTATACCACTCCTGATAACTCTACACATTTTAGAAGGAAATAGATCAAAAACCGGTGGTAACTTTAACAACCGACGGGACCTGCGAGGAAGCTAGTCCAACTCCATGACGAATTATGACTCTCAACAAATAAAAAGATATCCTAAGGCCAACTAGTAATCAAAAAGCATACCAAAAATTCAAACGACCAATATGCATGCAAATGGGCTAAAGTGCCTGAGTGGCCTCCCTCGCTAAAGAAGTTATGCCTCATCTAGGAGTGACCTGAGACTCCTTGCTAAAGTTTGGAGGTAGATGAATCAGTTATAAGGGCCCTCATAGGATTAACAACCACTCGATCAGATACCCCCGGAGAGGTAATCTTCCATAAAGGTTGTGTGTTGTCCAACCCCTATCTGACTCAGGATACAAGCAGAATAACCCCTACAAGTAACCTATGAGAAACCTAAGTCAAGCAACTAATCAACCACTATATAAGAGATGCACGGACAAACAATCATAAGTTTGGATTATCGTATGGGAAGGGTAGCAAAGACCAAAACCTTGAAAGTACCGCCTCTCACAGAGGTATGGATACTAGCAAGATCCCCAAATACGAATAAATCCATAGAAATATCTTTGATGCTAGGTGAGTATCCAGGGGTTATCCCTTCAAAAAAAATTGTGCGACCTCATTCTTAACTCCGGTGTGAGCGGAGCCTCCTGGTATTACCAATTATACAATGGATTTCTGAACTCCCTGTCTCAGACACATATGTTGATTTAATTGCCTTGGAGAATTTTACTCACAAAATCCTATTCCAAGGCACTAAATCCTAGGCTAGTTTGTGCACCCTAAACAATAAAATCGTTACTAATGAATTTTAGTTTAAAGCGTAAATTTTATTGGTCGTGATTACTCAAAAAGGTATGGAAATGAAACTCATGGTGTTATGAATCTGCATAAAAATAAAAATAGATATAATGCAAATCCTAACTTTAACTTTTCAGTGAATGATATGCTAAATAAAAATAGTGCGATCTTCAATTTTAACTCTGCAACTCAAAAGTAAAATGAGATAATTCGCTAAATGTGCTAAGCTAATGATAAAGGTTCCAAGACAAAAATACCAACCAATGCAAAATACATATTATTATTATTTTTTCAATGTATTAAAAAGAAAATGCATGGACTGATAAGCGACTTGATATATAAGTTCTACGGTGTATAAAAGCAATCAGTTGAGCATAATACCAAGCAACTAAGAAGACAACCCAACTACCAATGAAAAATAAAAAATGGATAACAAAGAGAAATACGCTACCCAAAAATTCACCTCCAAACAGGTTTCCTGTCATCCTAGATAATCTCAACAGGCACCACAGAGAACTAAGAAGGCTCAGTGATCCTTAAAACCTACCCAACAGTCACTAAAACAAGCAAACAAGCAAGGGGAAGTGGTATACGCGACTTTTAAAGAGAAAAGGGCGTATATATGCCTCTTGCATTGGAACAACAATCGTGTATATGTGACTGCCAGGGAAAAAAGGGTGTATATCTTTTAAAACAAGGCTAGGCAAGGGTAAAAGGCTCAAAAACTTAGACCCAAAGTGAATAGACTCTGTCCAACTGTGATATGACAAGAAACATAAAGGAAAAAGAGAAATGTAAGAAGAAAAAATACTTCAACCCTTAGAAGGAAGATCTTCCTCAGTGGAGTCGCAAATTCTGTTACAATGGAAAAACTCTCTATGGCCAAGGGTAAACCACAACAGACAGATATGACTACAAAAATCAATTCAATTCCAACATGTGCTATACAAACTAATGTGCAATACAAGGAAGAAGCCTACCTTGATCCAATCATTTGATTCCATTCTATCGTTGATCACTTTGAACCAAAGCTTTACAGCTACAAGAAGTTCTCAACAAACAAGCAATGCAAGTATATAGTGAAAATCTATAAAATGAGTTAGCACATCAGATAGCACAGTCCATTAATAAACATTACAAACATGCCCATGGATAATAATCATATATTTGCAAGATATCGATAGGATGAAAAAGGAGTATTTCTATTAATAATTGATCAACAGAAGTATCAACATTACAGACTTCTGTGTCGGCATGGTTCGAAACCAAGAAACCAAGTTCCTTCCAACTGGGTCTCCACCACTTCAATCCTCCATTGAAGGAAAGCTCATAGGAAAGAGGTAATGAGGGCCTCTCGACAATAAGGACAAATCTTGGGGGTTGAACACTGTGTTCAGACTTGAGGGACAAAGGGATGCAGACTGAATATGAAGTAATTTCTCCAGAGTAACTTTTCTCTCAAAGTTGAATGCTTTCTCCTCTTTTTCCATATCTCGAAATTGTGCTCTTATAGCCTCCAGAATGCAACTGAAGGGCCGAGTCGGAACGTTTCTAGTATATGGAAGGCCAAATATTAGAGATCTTTTGTCGTGACTATTACACGTCAAAATTACTCACTTCGATAGTGTCACAAGTGTCGTCATTACAAGTGTCACAAGTGTCGCATTTTTCTCACAAGTGTCGCAAGTGTCAAGCAAAGCATACTGCCATGATACCTATGTTGTGCCTATAATGACATGAGAAGGACACTTGAAACACCTCAAACATTTGATTTGGAAGAGGAGAAATGAGGCATCAGGCTTACAAACCTTTTTCCATCTGAAAGCACCTAAAAAACTGAGCTTTTGGAGGGGAGCGCTCCCCTATACCTCTTCTGGGAGCATTGGCGCTCCCCCTTACACTGTCTGGGAGTGTTATAAATCTCCTCTGGCCCTTTTGAGGGAGCGCTATGGATTTTGAGAGCGTTGGTGCCCCCCTAAATCCTACTAGGGAGCGCTACAATACTCTGATGGCCCTTTTGAGGGAGCGCTACCTATTATGGGCAGTAGTTAAGTTGTTGAGATGAATAGGGGAAGGATCCTTTCATTCTTGGAAGGTAGTTGGATTCAAATCCCTAGTCCAACCATGATCCTAGGGAAGATCCTCAACTGAAGGAGGCAAATCCTCAACTTCCCCAAGGATATCTCAAGTTGTTGAGCCTCTTCAAGGCTATATAAGCAAGCTTTCTAATGGTGAAAGGAGATGGAAATGGAGAATTATACCAGATTTATGATCTCATAAGTGGTGCTGGAACAGAGGAAGAATTGCTAGCATGAAACCTATGATCTCATAGGAAACACATGGTGAATTGGAGGAAAGTAATCAGTGAAGCTGCTATCATCCAGGTTGTGGATCTTTTGAGAAAGGGTTAGACAAAGGGGACTTGACGAAGCTGTCGCATTTGCATCTACGATTGTAAGTTATTGTTGTCTTTGTTATCATTAATATGACACACATGGCCTGTTTCTTTCTAGTTTGTGTCTGATCTCACATGAAATTATCGTTGATAGATAGATCTATTTTCGAGCTAATATCAATAGAGTAGTAAGTGGTTGTACTGTTGTTTGTCAACAGGGCTCATCGAGGAGTGAAAGATCAGAGGTCAAATCAGAGCGTGCAGGGACAAACGTCGGTAGAAAGGTACTTCTATTCTCCTTCCTTCTCATGCATTAGTTTGTATAGGTCCAAAAGGAAGTCAGTGTCCACTTTAAGAACTTCCTGTCTTAGAGTTAAGAGTCTATCTCTTTGAGGCAATCTACCTATCCGCAGGGGGATTTTCCTACAACAGAAACTGGCGACTCCACTGGGGAATCGAATCAAAACTTTTGGTTTTGATTTTTCCTCATAGGCCTTGTATTATCCTTTGATTGATGTCAGACCTTGTTCACCCCTTTATATCTGATTGCATTTGCGGATTGACCCTTCACTCCATCACACTCAGCTTGTTTGTCAAAATTTGACTGAATTTTAAGGGTTTTTGGACATTTTTGTGAGTTTTTGGGCACTAGAGCTCCCCTGCCTTGTTAGCAGGGTGCCAGCACTCCCTTAGAGTGTTTGACAGAGCTTTATAACACCCTGGTGTCCCTTACACCAGAGCACCAACCCCTGTTTTCACAAAATCCCTTCAAAAAAATTGCATTTTTGAGGTTAAAAACCCTATTTCTTACTTGCTGAGCTGCTTTGAGATTCAATGCTTCTTCCATCCTTCATCTTGAGAAGAAAACACCTTGTTGTTCAGTTTTTATGCCCTTCTTCATTATTTTTGAGTTTTTGCTGTTGAAAGCTTGAAATCAATCCCCCGCTTTCTTTTCTCCTATCCGACTGAGCGGGAACTCTAGTGAAGGACATTAGAAATTTGTGACTCTTCTCATTTGGTTCTTTGAGGTCATCTGATCCAATCTCTTTCTCCATCCTTTTGCGTTTTTGGTTTTCTTTCTCTTGTTTGATTGCAAAAGGGTGTGTTGTTTGTGCGAAATATGTGTTTTCTTGTCTAAATCTCCTTGATCTCAAAGGGTAGTTGGCAAGAGAAATTTTGCATTGAGTTGATTATCATTCGCATACAAACGACAAAAGTACATATTAATGATTAGTTTGCATATTAGTTTGCATTTCTGAAATGTTGTAGCATCATATTGGATTTGATTGAGAACAAAATTGATTGAGGGCATTCCTTATCAAGTGTTTGATAGTGAAAACGACTCTTC
>SNQJ01S0002118.1:18050-45495 GCA_010110895.2 Picea sitchensis | reverse complement strand
TTTGCATTTCTGAAATGTTGTAGCATCATATTGGATTTGATTGAGAACAAAATTGATTGAGGGCATTCCTTATCAAGTGTTTGATAGTGAAAACGACTCT
The DNA here is from genome assembly GCA_010110895.2 of Picea sitchensis. Lineage (NCBI taxonomy): Eukaryota > Viridiplantae > Streptophyta > Pinopsida > Pinales > Pinaceae > Picea > Picea sitchensis. The sequence goes on along the minus strand of SNQJ01S0002118.1, from coordinate 45,395 downwards.
TCATCTTTCCCTTAAATAGGTATTCATTGAAAAGAAACGATTGTTGATCATATTTCATGAATATTTTTGGGAATTGAGTCATCATTCCATCAGTTTCACTTTCGTACACCCTTTGAGTAAAAAATAGCCATTAAAATCAACGCTTAACTAAAATTTATCAGACTTTTTACATCTTTGTTAGAAAACCTACATTAGTTTAAGGTTCAGGGCTTTGGAATAGGTTGAAAGGATAACTTTCCAAAGCTATCAAACAAACTTTGTATATTGCGGTAGGGAGAGTCAAATACAATTGTCATATTAGTCTGCCTGGGATCCCCCTCTCACACAGGGGTTACACATGAGGTCGCATTCGGGTGAGTTACAGAGATTATCCCTCCGTGGCCCAACTGTTTGTAGTTGTCGGATCGTATATTGGGGGTCACTGGAAGGTATACCCACAATGTTGAGTGGAAGCCTTTCAAGTTGATTTCAGACCTGTTATCCTGCCCATATGTTCCGACTGGACTATCGACTGTACCCGCCCAGGGCTAACTTTGAGTTGGTGACCTTAGTAGCCACAATCTTTAGAGTCTCACACAAGGTGACGGTGAAGGTAAGTCTCACTGTACCTGGAATAGACGTTGGTCAAACTCACTCGGGCTCCTTGGAGGGTAAATCCACAATTACTGCATGGAAGCTTGCACCAAGGTGTAAGTCCATTAAGCAGATCACCAATGTAACTGATCCACTCACTCTATCCCTGCCCCTTTCCATTTTGATCTCGCGACGTTAGATTTCATAACCAACTAGTGGTTTCATCATAGGAAGGTTTGTTTGATTGATTGCTTCTCAGATTCGTAGCCTGTGTTGTTTGTTTTACTTAGTGGACCTTAGGTCGAGTCAGTGTTAATGGTATCGAATACTGGGAGTACCGATGGAGGAACCCCTTCTTCTGGGGAACCTTATACCTTTCCTTCATTTTGAAACTTTGGTCCTCCATATGTTGCCACACTGAGTCTTCGAGGACTCACTATTGGATTACCAGTTTGTTTGTTCCCCACTCCGGTGATCCTGAATCCTCCCAATGTTTTAGTTGCACCTAATACTTTATATGTTGGTACACCACCCACACATCAAACTCATGTTGACTTTTCACCTTCTTCACCCATTAAGTCTCCTTCCATTTCTCCTTCTTTTCCTAGTGAAATCTCTAAAGCAGGTAGCCAGGTTGATCAGAAGAAGAAGAAACAGAAAGAGAAGAAGAAGAAGAAACTGAAAAGGACAAAGGCCCCAACAACATCAGATGTTGGATTTGAGAAACCAGTTATTGTTAATAGTATTGGGAGTGTTGATGAGGTCAACAAGATTAAAATGAAGAATCCAAAACCCAAATTCCCTTGCAGCCTTTGTATGGGTGACCATTTTCTAAGGGATTTCCCCAGTATTACCCAGGGCTTAGAAATGTGGTCCTCCACATCATTGGCCTCTGTCAGTCATGTCAATGATACCCCATAAACTAGTGATGTTCAGGTTGGTAAGAAGAAGAAAACTATCAAGTTCCCTTGCATGTTGTGTAAAGGTAATCATTACTCTCAACTTTGTCCTCGCATGGACGAGGCTTCTTCTCTTTTGGAAAAACTTCAACTTCCAAAAGGTTATTGTAAGCTTTCCTCCGACCCATCATTGGTTGATGGACTACTCAGTTCGGTTCCATCCTCAGTCAGTCTGGTTGATCAGGTAGTCAATCTAGTTTCCTCTTCGATTGAACCACAAACCCAAGTGGTCGATCCGTTTTCATCCTCGGTCGATCCCACTCTCTCGTTAGAGGGTGAAAGCAAAGTGGTCGATCCAGTTCCACCATCGATCGATCCCATTCCTCCATTGAGGAATGCTAAAGTGACTGATCCATTTTCTTCCTCGATCAGTACCACTCTTCCTTTGAAGAATTCCAAAGAGGTCGATCCAGTTTCATCATCGGTCGATCCCATTCCTCCATTGAGGAATGTCAAAGTGACTGATCCAGTCCCTTCCTCGGTCAGTCCCACTCTTCCTTTGATGAGTGCCAAAATAACTGATCCAGTTCCTTCCTCGGTCAGTCCCACTCTTCCTCTGAAGAGTGCCAAAGTAGTCGATCCAGTTTCGCCATCGGTTGATCCCATTCCTCCATTGAGGAATTCTAAAGTGACTGATCCAGTTTCTTCCTCGATCAGTCCCACTCTTCCTATGAAGAGTGCTCAAGTGGTCTATCCAAGTCCACCATTGGTTGATACGATCCAATCATCGGTTGATCCTACTCCCCTTCTAGAGAGTAAACCCGATACTGCCCATGTTTTTCTTATTAATACAGACTCTACCGTACCGGGGGGCATTCCTCCTTCTCCTGCGAAACCCCCTCCAAGTAATGAGGCCATCCTTTTTGATTGGGGTGTGCTAACTATACCTCGTCTTCCCTCTCACGTTCCTTTCCAGATTACAGTACAGGTTCGTGGTCGAGACGTTCCTCAAACGCTGATAGATGAAGGTGTGTCCATTAGTATTTTGTCTTCTGTTGCTTGGTATGCTTTGGGTTGTCCGCATATTGCACCGGTTACACAGAATCTGTTAGCTTTTAACAGAAGAACTAGTCAACCTTTAGGGATCCTTCCCCAGTTTCCTGTAACTTTGGGAGGGAAAACTGTCTTTATTGATGTCATGGTAGTCCGAGATCCCTTGGATTTCGCTTTACTTTTTGGGCGGGATTATGTCTATTCTATGAAAGATCTTGTATCCACCCTTTTTCATGTGATATCTTTCCCTCACGATGGAAGAATTCTGACTATTGATCAACTTTCATTCATCGGCCCCGACTGGGTTACCTCCCTAAGTGGTTCTTATATGCAGACAGTATCGCCCCTGCCGCATGTCAATTATGTGGCGTTGTCTCCCATGACCTCAACTTCCGACGATTTGGATCCGGTAGTTGACATGGTGGTCTCTTCGGTAGGGTTATTGTATCTCGATCTCCTTCCTCCTATCGTGACCCTCGACATGTGTTCCTTCTCGAGTGACTATCTTCCATCTAGCAAAGATCTCCTGGAAGCCATGATCACGTTTTATCCTTTGACATGGTACCCTTCCAGAGCATTATCCTCTTGGAAGCCATGATCAAGAAGCAACCACGAGCATAGTTTCTCTCCTCTGTAGCAAGCTCATTAAAAAATGAAACAGAGGTCCCGAGCATAGTTTCTCTTCTCTATGGAAAGCTCGTTAAAAAATGAAACAGAAGCCTTGAGCATAGTTCTTTTCCTATGTCAAGCTTGTTAAAAAATGAAAAGTCACCTCTCTTGAACCTTCTTTTCATCCACCCTTCTCCTTTTTCTCATCTGCTAGAGAAATTGGTGACAACCTCAAAGTCAGTGAATGAATTGAAGCTTGGAGTTCATGTCTCCAGCCTTTGTTGATCATTCTGGAGTTAAGCCACTAGATTTCAAGCTGGGGGCATACCGAGCTTAGTCTTTGTTCTTTATCGTGCTCATAAATGCATGAGAATGCATCCAGGTAGACTTTTATCTCTTTTTCGGACCTGTATGGATACACGAAAAAGGAACCCCCTGGAGTCTCCTTTAAGCTCTTTTCAGACTCTCTAAATATGAAAAGATTGTCAAGTAATCTTGCTTCCTTTCACACTCGTTAAAAGGTTTTGAAAGGGCATCTTTTGAGCGATATTTTATCTCTTTTTCGGTCTCGTCAGACTACTGTACGAAAAAGGAACTGAGAGAGTTTCTCTTTTAAGTGTTTTTCCAGACTCTATAATCATGAAAAACCTTCGAGTTTTCTATCTTTGGACTCGCTAAACAAAACATCGACAGGCCCATATGGGATCGAACCCTTACTTCTTCTAGTTTGTTAAACAAAAGAAGAGGAACTTGCCAAAGGTGAGTTATATTGAGCATGTGTTACCCTCCTCGAGCTCGTTAAATTAAAAAGAGGTACTCGTCTATATGGATGGGGGAAAATTTGAAAGAAGCAAGCCAAGCAGTCTCTTGAGAACATTACTAAGTAACTCTTAGAGTCACCCTTGAACACGACACTTTGTCTTTTGCACACATTATAATCCATTGAACCTCTGCATTGAGCCAATCCTTTAAGTTTCTTTCACTCCTTTGGGTCAACTGACGTAAGTCACAGCATCCATTGAATCATCAAGTTTTGTTCCATGTCATGTTTCTGCTGTTGTGCCTCAGTGTTCAAGAGAAGTATCCACCTCGAGAGTCATCCATCACAAATATCTTGTTTCAATACCCATGTCAGTCCATGTTCATTTGATTGACCAATTACATCTCTATGTCCATTTTGTGTCATTGATGGGGGATACATTAAGGCCCTCCTTCGACGAGCCTATTCCTATCGAATTCAACACATTATCCAGGAATTAGACTTAGAAACCAGTTAGTACTTTGGGACCTACATGCCTTAATGGCAGGCCTCCTCACATCCGACAACAGGTTTACATCACTGACCTCTGATCGGATGATTCCACGGATGTTCGACTCCAGCTCATCCATTCACATTCGTTGGAATGTACTAGGGTACCTTGGGAATCATCGACATTAATGGTTATCTCCCTCGTGCTTGTTAACAGTGTACATCATTGACCGGTAATCAAGTGGTTTCTGCCATGTTCGACATCAGGACATCTATTCACATGGTTAGATTCGTACTACATCGGGATCGGTAAGAAGACCCTAGGTTGAGTGATCACTTTGATATGTACTTTGTCTAGGTTGCAATGGAGTTTCTCTTGAACAATGACACATATATTGTTACATAGATCCACTTTATATTGGTTGTGGCTATGTCTTGTCATCTCGTAGATCCGCTGTGTATTCTTTGTGGATATGATCAGTTCAGGTCATGAGAGTATAGATCCACAGTGTATTTTTAGTGGATATACCTTTCTATCAATACAATTATGGATCTGCAATGTATTTAATGGCGGCCATATCTTGCAAGTCTTTATCACCCAAGCATAGGTATGCCTGCCTTGGGTTTGAAACATGTCATAATATTTGTTGGATGATTGTGTGCAACTTTTGTCAGGTTCTTTGCGTCTATACCCTTGCTTGAAAGTCTACAAAGCATTTCAGTCATCAGTTCTTATCTTCTAACTTCATACTTTGGGGGGCAATCTGTTACATGTCCAAATTACTCACTTCGATGGTGTCACAAGTGTCATCATTACAAGTGTCGCAAGTGTCGCATTTTGCTCACAAGTGTCGCAAGTGTCAAGCAAATCATACTGCCATGATACCTATGTCGTGCCTATAATGACATGATAAGGACACTTGAAACACCTCAAACATTTTATTTGGAAGAGAAGAAATGAGTTAGCAGGCTTACAAACCTTTTTCCATCTGAAAGCACCTCAAAAACTGAGATTTTGGAGGGGAGCGCTCCCCTATACCTCTTCTAGGAGCATTGGCGCTCCCCCTTACACTATTTGGGAGTGTTATAAAGCTCCTCTGGCCCTTTTGAGGGAGCGCTATGGATTTTGAGAGCACTGGCGCCCCCCTAAAGCCTACTAGGGAGCACTACAACGCTTTGATGGCCCTTTTGAGGGAGCGCTACCTATTCTGGGTAGTAGTTAAGTTGTTGAGATGAATAGGGGAAGGATCCTTTCATTCTTGGAAGGCAGTTGGATTCGAATCCCTAGTCCAGCCATGATCCTAGGGAAGATCCTCAACTGAAGGAGGCAAATCCTCAACTTCCCCAAGGATATCTCAAGTTGTTGAGCCTCTCCAAGGATATATAAGAAAGCTTTCTAATGGTGAAAGGAGAAGGAAATGGAGAATTACACCAGACTTATGATCTCATAAGTAGTGCTAGAACAGAGGAAGAATTGCTAGCATGAAACCTATGGTCTCATAGGGAACACACGGTGAGATGGAGGAAAGTAATCAGTGAAGCTGCTATCATCCAGGTTGTGGATCTTTTGAGCAAGGGTTAGACAAAGGGGACTTGACGAAGCTGTCGCATTCACATCTACGAGTGTAAGTTACTGTTGTCTTTGTTCTCATTAATATGACACGCTTGGCCTATTTCTTTATAGTTTGTGTCTGATCTCACATGAACTTATTGTTGATAGATAGATCTATTTTTTATCTAATATCAATAGAGTAGGAAGTGGTTGTACTGTTGTTTGTCTACAGGGCTCATCGAGGAGCGAAAGATCGGAGCTCAACTCAGAGCATGTAGGGACAAACGTTGGTAAAAAGGTACTTCTAATCTCCTTCCTCTGCATGCATTAGTTTGTATAGGTCTGAAAGGAAGTGAGTGTCCACATTAAGCACTTTCTGTCTTAGATTTAAGAGTCTAGCTCTTTGAGGCAATCTACCTGTCCGCAGGGAGATTTTCCTACAATAGTGACATGGAAACCCGACCTCATTTTGTATTTTCTAGCACAAATCCAGATATACGCGAGATGTAGTGGAGAAACAGGCATATAGGCATCTTGCAAAGAAGTTAGGGAGTGTATATGTGGAAAAATATATATTTTTGGCTCTGGATTTATCAAAAAGGAGTTGATAAGTCTGCATAGGGAAATGGGAAAAGGCCCTCTGTGCAAGATAGCAATGGTGTGAAAAATATTTCTATAACAATAGGTTGAAACCTAGAGAGAATGAGGAAGTCAAAAATCAGGTCTAGGAGTTTTTTGATAAAGGTTTAGTGAGGGAAATCCTAAACCCATTGGCAGTACCGACTGTGTTAAGCCCAAAGAAGGATGGAGGATGGAGAATGTGTACAGATTTCAGAGCCATCAACAAGATAACCATTAGGTATAGATTCCCTTTACCTAGGATGGATGATTGGATGGATTTTTTGAGTGGAGCAAGCTATTTTTCTAATATAGACTTGAAGAGTGGATATCATCAAATAAGAACGAGAGAGGGAGATGAATGGAAAAAAACATTCAATACAAATGAAGGATTATTTGAATGGCTAGTCATGCCATTTGGGTTGAAAAATGCACCAAGAACATTTATGAGATTGAGGAATGGATTATTGAAAGACTTCATAGTCAAATCTTTAGTAAGAGAGAGAGAGAACAATTAAGACATCTGACATCATTGATGGAAAAATTGCAGCAGGAAAAATTGTTGATAAATCTGAAGAAAAGTTCTTTTATGAAGATAGAACTCATATACTTGGGTTTTGGATCTCTTCAAATGAATTGAATATGGATCCAGAAAAGGTGAGAGCAATCAAAGAATGGCCATCACCAAGAATCATATTTGAGGTAATAATTTTTCACAGGTTAGCAAGATTTTATAGAAAGTTTATCAGAAATTCCAGTGGTATATGTGCACCCATGATGGACACTGTGAAGAAGAAACAAAAGTATTTTAATTGGACAGAAGAAGCTGAAAAAAGTTTCAAAGTGTTGAAGGAGAAGATCACAGAAAAACCAATTCTGGTCTTACCAGACTTTGGAAAAACATTTCAAGTGAGATGTGATGCAAGTGGATTATCTATTGGAGCAGTCTTGAGTTAGGATAATAGGCCAGTTGCTTATTCTAGTGAGAAGTTGAATGACACCAAGAAGAAGTATTCCACATATGAAAAAGAATTTTATGCAGTGATTCAAGCTTTGAAGAAGTAGAGGCACTATTTAATTCCTAAAGAATTTGTCTTGTACAGTGATAACCAAGCTTTGTAGTTTATTACTAGGCAAGAAAAGTTGAATCAGAGACATGCTAAATGGGTAGAGTCTATGGAAAATTTTACTTTTGTTATTAAACATATTGTTGGAACTGCTAACAAAGTTGTGGATGCTTTGAGCAGGAGGAGTTTGATTGTACATGAATTCCAAGTGAAGACCTTAGGGTTTGAACACCTCAAGGAGATGTATAAAGAAGATGCAGATTTTAAGGAAGCTTATGAAGCATGTAAGAATCCTTTGTTGGGATATATAATCCCATGGAATGAATATTTGATCCAGGATGGATTATTGTTCAAGGGAAGCCAACTTTGCATACCAAAATGCTCAATGAGAGATAATTTTCTAAAGGTGAAACACAATGGAGGTTTAGATGGGTATTTTGGTCATGATAAGACATTTGGATAACTGAATAATTTGTATTATTGGCCGAGCATGAGGGAAGAGGTGAAACTTTTTTTGAACAAATGTAGAATTTGTCAGTATGCGAAAGGAAGACAACAAAACACTGGTTTGTATCAGCCATTACCAATTCCATAAAGGTTGTGGGATGAAATCAATATGGATTTTGTATTGGGATTGCCTAGTACTCAGAAAGGGAGCGATTCCATTTTTGTTGTGGTAGACAGATTTTCAAAAATGGCACATTTCATGCTATGCCAGAAAACAAACGATGCTACTCACATGGGCATTTTTCTTTTCAGAGAAGTACTGAGACTACGTGGATTGTCGAGGAGCATTGTCTCAAACAGGGACACCAAATTTTTAGGACACTTTTGGAGGACTCTATGGCAGAGGTTGGGGAAAAAATTGTCCTTTAGTTTAGCATATCACCCTCAAACATATGGATAGACTGAAGTAGTAAACATGAGTTTGGGAAACATTTTAAGATTTTTAGTCACTGAGTAAGGTCATCAATGGGATTAGATTCTAGCACAAGAAGAATTTTCATTGAACAATTCAGTGAGTAAGAGAACAGGGAAAAGTCCATTTGAAATTGTGTATGGTATACAACCAAGAGGGATTACAGAGTTGAGAGATATGAATCAAGATGAATTCAGAATTGTTGGAGCAGAGGATTTTGCAATAGAAATGTAGAAACTCCATGATAGAGTCAGAGAACAACTATAGAACAACAACCAGAAATATAAGAATAGAGTTGATCAGAATAAAAGAGAAGTTCAATTCGAATTTCAAGATGAAGTTTTAGCTCATTTGAGAAAATAAAGGTTTCCAAGGGGAACGTATAACAATTTGAAGATGAAGAAGATAGGACCATGCATGATTCTTAGAAAATTCAAGCCAATGTTTATGAAATTGAGTTGCTAGACGATGTTTGGATATCATTGATATTCAATGTTGTAGACCTGTATCCTTACAAGATAGATGAGGTAGGAGAATCAGATGATCAGAAAGAAGTTCAGTGGGAAGAACAATTTCCCACAACAAAAAAACCTCATATGGAGAAAATCATTGAACAATGAGATGGAAAGAAGACTAGGAGGAAGACATATCTTGAGTACTTAGTGAAGTGGAAAGATCATCCAATGGAAGATGCAAGTTGGGTCACGGAACATGATATTTTGAAGCATGGAAAAACAATGCAGGAACTCATGGACATGAGTCCATGAAAATTTTAACCACAGGAGTATGATTCAGGAGCATCACCTTCAAATTCAAAGACGCAAGAGTGGAGGCAAGGGAACGACATCTCATCATGACAGAGTTTCACATCAGAAATTAACTCAGAAGTAAATCGAGTTGCTGAGATGTTTTTGAAAGAAACATTTTTAAATATGTCATGTTTGTAAAGTCATGAAGGACTGTAAGGGGTTGCAGATATAGAGTGTTGACTCTTATCTAGAAATAACTGTTAGATATTGTAATAGGACAAAGTAGGTAACCACTAATAGTTTTATAGGATAGATTGCAGACAGGACAAGAGAGCTCATGGAGCCAGTCCTTAGATAGTTTGCGGTTGCATTGTAAAATAATTAGGAGATCATGATATAGGGATAGAGATGTTAGATTACTGAGAGGGGGGGTGAATCAATAATAGAGAAATTTAATCATTTTTAACCATATAATCCAAGTGTTATATCAATGAAGAATTATTATCCAATAACTGCAGAGTAAATAAGCAATGAACAAATGAACAAACATATGCATACACAGTACACCAGTGTTTTACGTGGAAAACCAAATTAGGAGAAAACCATGAAATTCTTTTTCTTATATGTCTTGAAGAATTACATTCATTGGAAGCACCAAATTCCTTTGTTTTCTAGCTGCAACTGGAAGGAGGATCCAACCCCCTAGTTTCTTAGGCTACAACCTGAGGGAAGCTGTAACTCCCCAATTCTCTGGCTACAACCAGAAGGAGGCTACAACCCCCTATGTTCTCCGGATACAACTGGAAGGTGGCTACAACCACCTGTCCTTGCCCCGTCATACCACCCTAAAGTAGAAGTAGAATGATGGAACCATTGTCAAACTATCATTGTGAGATATACCGTTGAAAACCTGTACCAATAAATATGAACCATGCATCAACCTGTACCTCAAACTGTAATAAACCTGTACCATAAACAAGTGCATCAACCATGCACCAAGTTGTACCAAATAACCTGTAATCAACCTCAACCAAAATCCCTCATCAATTTCATCATACAAATCTGATTTGTATCTTTGTAATATACCTGGTGTATATTATCACATTCCTGCAAACCTTCCTTAACTTCAACAACAATAGACTAGCATTTTCATCAAACGTTTCTTTAGTCTCACATGCCTAGTTTTGGATTAGTCAACAACCCTAACTTGAAGTAACCATAACTTTGTACTTGTAATGTATAAATCTCTAAAATGGATATACAATGTTCTTCAGTCTGTTTTATGCAATTCCTCCAGGTGTCACTACTTGGAACCTTTCAGAAAATGAGTTATAGCAAAAATGGCATACCTTGTTGAATTATGGCTTATTCTAGAGAGAGACCTTGTAGAGTGTTCCCCGCATGGAATATTTGTTGAATTGATCTGAAACTACTACACGTCATACTACATACTGTACCAAACCAACACATTTAGTTTCACTAAATTTGGATATGTTATGAACAAGTTATGACTTTTTTACTTGAAACACCTGCTTTTGACTAGTTTCAGGACTAGCCACAAATCCTATTTTCCACGGAGTGTAACTCCAAAAATAAAATGAACAAAAACTTAATTTGTTACCATAGATACTTGGATATTTTTTCTCAATTTCATAGCAATTTCATGGTCTGAATCATTAAAAAAAAGAATTTATAGTGAAAATGGTGAGATGACTTGTAAATAACATACCTTAGAAAGCACCATCAAAAGAATTTATCCTTCCTTGCATTTAAGCCTTCTTTTCTTCACCTTCCCTTAGAATTTCAGCTTAGATATATTTGGTTACCTCAGACACCTATAGATATTCAATATTCTCAAGTGTCATTAAAATGAGAGAGCCTTGCCTCTTATTTATACTCTCCAAGTAGCTTCCTTAAAAACATCTTCTAGGTCAATTGGCCCCACTTTCCATATTTTAGGGTTAACTCACTTCTAATTTCTCCATTAAATTTATTATTGAAATAATTTATTTTGTATTCACTTTGAATTATAGTACATTTATTACTTCACTTTATTATTTACCTTTTAAAATCTCTTAAACCACTTTGACTACTTTGACCTTTTGGGGCTTCTAGATGACATATGAGTGTCCTCCAACTTCGTAAGGCCATAACTCACAAACTGTGAGGAGTTATGTAACGTTGCACATACCAAAAAAAATGAAATGACATGTACTATTGATGCAAGAGCATCTCCGACATCAAGCGAGCCAACGCAGAGACAATCAGACAGTTGGACAAGTGTCAGCGCTAATTTTGAAAACACCTTGAAGTTGTTGCGCAATCTTAAATGAAGTCATTAAGAAAAGGCGCACTTGTATAATGTAAACGGACCTTGAGCCTTTGGCTCTCGTCCTTAGTAGGTAGCATGCATTTAAAGTAGTTAATGCAGGTAAATAGAATTTAATTCTAGATTAGACAGTTTAGAACGCAAGAGGGAAACGGGATATAGACACCCTCATTGTGCATTTGTATTATTATGAGCATTGCTGGAGAAGAGCAAGAGCATGCAGAGCACTGTGTAAGAACACCCATGTATAGATATTTGGATTAATAGAAAGAGCTTATTCAAATTCATGGTTTGTGTTTGTTCTCTGTGTATTGATGCTGAATGATATGCTCATGAATGTTTGCTTCCTGTTATACATTTGCTTTATATGCTATGTATATGATTTCATGTTTTGAGTTGAAATTTGAAAGGAAGAAGGAATGAGTTTCATTTGTTTCTCTATTTGAGCCGAGAGTTCCTACAAGGAGTGCAGTCGAATCATATGCAAGGAGTGCGTTGACAGAGGGTTCAGGTAGGGTTGCTTTTGTTCTCAGTCATCTCAAAGGTGCAGACAAGAACATGAGCCGTGCAAGGAGTGCGCAGGCCAGGCTAAGCCTCAGAATCGCGAATATGAGCAGAGCGTTGAAAGACTACTACTGCAGGTGTGCGCAGGGTCGAAAAGACTTCAACACTTAGACGTGCTTGAAAGGTTTCTGCAAGGAGTGTGAGTAAGAGGGTTTTCTTAAAGATGCAGAGTCGTGGAAAATCCCAAAGGGAAGAAACCCTTTGAAGGAGTCGAAGGAAGGAAAGGCCAATTTCCTTGAAGTTGTAAGGGCGTCGTAAGTTTTCATCGCAGGTGAACAAGTCTTCGCGGAGGAATACTTGGTTCGTTTCGTAGAAACCATCAGAGCAAGGATGGACAGTCAAAATTCTTCGAGGAGGATTCGTGACATCCCGTGAGTCATTAGATCTCACAGAGGAGAAAGAGAGATACGGAAAGGTATTCCTGATAGGTTCTAAGCTCATGAGGGAAGGACCATTGATCCGAGCCACAAGGGTCATTGGATCTATACGTATATCATGTATCGGGGTTTTGTGGGTGAAAGTCTCGTAAACACTGCAGCAGGAATCGCGAAATCGCGAAACACAATATCTCGAAAGTCAAAGGATCATGTGGGGCCATGGGAGACAGAGAAGCGGACAGGTGGCGTACTAATTCAGGGATTCACGACGAGAAGTCCTGAAACAAGTGCATTAGGATTCGTGACATTGTGAACTCTGAAATGTTGATGGAGTGAAGGTGTTGAAAAGTCAACTCGCATGTGTATCAGAGTTTCGGCGCATCGGGGTTCGGGAGTCGATAAAGAAAGTTGATTGACATCGCGAGTGGCGAAATTGCGACAGGGAAAACCCCGATAGGAGAAATTCAGCGTTGATTGGTAGTCGGGTTTCGGGGATTCGAGAGACCTACGCCCAACCTTTGGATTCACGAAGTCGTGAATTTCGATCCCCCGATTTGTAAAGAGGGGATCCCATGAGGATTGTTGTGGGTGCAGATTTCCCATCAGGGAAATAGAAAGGACCGGTTAGTGTTCTTCGGGCCGAAAGGAAGGAAATATCCTACGTCAACGTGGCCTTCGACCTGCGGGTAAGGGGTGGTCGACAACATTTGGTATCAGAGCACAGAAAGGTTCTTTGCTTTCTATAGTAGAGAAAGAGAATTTTCCATGCCTCCAAGGAGAAGGGACATGCAATCGCCCAATCCAGAGGATAGGGAAATGCCGAGAAGAAGAGGCAGGAAGATGACAGATCCAGTTGTGGAGAGACAAATGCGTGATCTATGAGCTAGACTCGAAGACATGGAGACAGCGCAAAGACACACAGTCAGTGCGGGGAATCTCAGTGATTTCGAGAGTGAGATTGAGGCTGAACGTGAAGAAGAAGTTGCAGTTGAAGATGCATCAAACGAGCGTTTGATCAGAGCTATTGCAAGGATGGGTGCAAGAGAAAATATGGACATTCCATTTTATGATGGAAATCTAGATGTAGAGGAGATTCTAGACTGGATTAGGGCTCTAGACACATACTTTGACTATGAAGATGTCGAAGAGGACAAGAAAGTCAAGCATGTTGTCACTAGACTGAAGGGACATGCAACATTGTGGTGGGATGAACTACAAGCTAATAGACGTTGCAAGGGAAAGCAAAAGATCAAGAGCTGGGACCAAATGATCACGAAGATGAAGGTGAAATTCATCCACAGGGATTATCAAATTTCTCTATTCAGGAGGATGCAGAACCTGAGACAGAAGATGATGACAGTGAAAGAATACATTAAGGAATTCTACAAACTGAACATCAGGGTAGGTCATTGGGTGAGCGATGATGAAAAAGTTTCTAGATATATGAATGGCCTGAGATATGATATCCAGGATGAGATGAGCATGGTAACCATCAGAACGGTGGAAGATGCTTATAATATGGCTCTGAAAGATGAAGAGAAGTTGAGCCGAAAGTAGAGTCAGAGAGGCCGAGGCAGAAGTCAGCCCAGAGGCAAATTAGTTGCCCAGGACAAATATCATAAGCCCAAGGAGGAATGGAAGAAACCTCAGACTCGGATTGAGAAAGGTGGAACCTCACAGCAAGGGCAGAAATATGCTAAACATCGAGGGCATCATACTGAGCAGAGAGGAGATTATGTTGATAACAACACTTTTCCTTGTACTAGAGGTAGAGGAAGAGGAAGAGGTGGAGAAATTACATGCTTCACATGTGGGAAGAAAGGGCACAAGTCTTATGAGTGTCTAGATAAAAAGAAGGACATTGGGAAATCTCACATCACCGAAGCACGGAGGAAAGATGTTGAGGCAGAATATGCTAAAGGAGGAATATCACTGATGATGCGAAAAGTCCTTTTGACACCCGAGAAGGAGGTGGAGAGTTCAGTCCAAAGGACCAGACTTTTCAGGATTGCTTGCAAGACCAAGGACAGGGTGTGCATAGTCATCGTAGACTATGGTAGCATGGATAAAATCGTATCTACAGAGATGGTAGAGAAGCTGGAGCTGGAGACGACTGATCATCCAAGCCCATACAAAGTTTCATGCCTACAAAAAGGACACCAGGTAACTGTCACTAAACAATGTTTAGTTGAATTCAAGATCGGAGGATATAATGATAAGATATCATGTGATGTCATTCCTATGGATGTTTGTCATCTATTGCTGGGTAGACCATGGAAATATGACAGGAATGTGATCCATGATGGGAGAATGAACACATACACCCTGGAGAAGAATGGGAGGACACACATGTTGCTTCCAATTAAGGATAAGGAGGTGAAGCTGAAAGTAAGTAACATTGTACTTCTCATGAGTGGGAAGGAACTTCTTACAAAGGTTAATAAGAAGGAGGATCTACAGTTTATTGTGGTCAGAAAGCCGAAGATTGTTATGACTAACACAAGAGTGGATGATTTACTAGAAGAAGTTCAGGAACTGCTGGAAGAGTTCCCTGACATCATAGTGGATGAACTACCTCGTTCGTTTCCACCGATAAGAAGTGTGAGTCATCATATTGATCTCATACCAGGAGCTAGTTTTCGAAACAAAGCCACGTACAGGTTGACACAGCAAGAGAATGAAGAAGTTAAAAGGCAAGTCCAGGAGTTGTTGGACAAAGTTTTGGTCAGAGAAAGCTTGAGTCCATGTGTTATTCCAACAGTACTCAGTCCGAAGAAAGACAGAGGCTGGAGGATGTGTACTGACTTGAGGGCGATAAACAAGATAACCATTAGGTACATATTTCCATTGCCGAGGATGGATGATCTGATGGATTTCTTGAGCGGAGCAAAGTATTTTTCAAAGATTGATTTGAAAAGCGGTTATCATCAAATCCGCATGAGAGAGGGTGACGAATGGAAGACAGCATTCAAAACAAATGAAGGGTTGTATGAATGGCTTGTTATGCTGTTTGGCTTAACAAATGCGTCGAGTACCTTCATGAGGTTGATGAACAAAGTCCTGAGGGAATTCATCAGAAAATTTGTCATTGTGTATTTAGATGACATACTGGTTTACAGTAAAACAGTGGCAGAACATCTTAAGCATTTGGATACAGTGATGAAGAAACTACAGCAGGAGAAGCTGTTGATAAACATGAAGAAATACTCATTCATGAAGACAGAGCTCATTTATTTGGGGTTTGTTATTTCTAAAAATGAGTTGAGGATGGATCCAGATAAGGTGGAGGTAATCAAGAATTGGCCATCACCGAAGAATATATTTGAGGTGAGAAGTTTTCACGGATTGGCTAGTTTCTACCGGAAGTTCATCAGGAATTTCAGTGGAATTAGTGCAGTGATGATGGATACAGTGAAGAAAAGACACAAGTATTTTCACTGGATGGAAGAGGCTGAAAAGAGTCTCAATCTGTTGAAGAGGAAGATTACAGAACAACTAGTTCTGGTGTTGCCGGATTTCCAAAAGACATTTCAGGTGAAATGCGATGCAAGTGGATTTGCAATCGGGGCAGTCATAAGTCAAGAAGAAAGACCGATAGCATAGCATACTTCAACGAGAAGTTGAATGAGGTGAAAGTGAAGTACTCCACTTATGATAAGGAATTTTATGCTATCATCTAGGCATTGAAGAAATGGAGGAATTACTTGATCCTAAAAGAGTTTGTCTTATACCATGACAATCATGCACTGCAGTTTTTGACTCAACAGGAAAGGTTGAATCAAAAACATGTTAAATGGGTTGAGTATATGCATAATTTCACTTTTGTGATAAAACATATTTCTGGTACTACTAACAAAGTGGTTGATGCTTTGAGCAGGAAGTGTTTGTTGTTGCAAGAGTTCAGAGTCAAAATGTTGGGTTTTGATGATCTCAGGGACATGTACGCAGATGATCAGGATTTTAAGGAAGCGTATGAAGCGACTGAGAATCCAATTCTCAGGGACAGAAGACAATGGGTAGAGTACCTGATCCAAGAAGGATTGTTGTTCAAGGGAAATCAACTATGTATTCCGAAATGCTCCATGAGGGAGAATCTGCTGAAGGAGAAACACAGTGGAGGATTGGTAGGGCACTTTGGTCATGACAAGACATTCAAAAAGATAAATGAGTCACATTTTTGGTCAGGAATGTGAGTAGATGTCAAGAGATTTGTGGACAGATGCAGAATTTTCCAGCATTCAAAGGGAAGGAAGAAGAATGCAGGGTTTTATCAACCATTGCCCATACCAGAGAGGTCATGGGATGCAATTAGCATGGATTTTGTATTGGGGTTGCCAAGAACACAAAGAGGTGTTGATTCAATCTTTGTGGTGGTGGATAGATTCTCCAAGATGGCACACTTCATTCCATGTCATAAGACCAGTGACGCAACTCACATTGCGAATCTATTTTTCAAAGAGGTCATTCGACTTCATGGATTGCAGAGAAGCATATTTTCGGATCGAGATACAAAGTTCATAGGGAATTTTTGGAGGACCTTATGGAAGAAGCTAGGAACTAACTTGTCGTTTAGTTCAGCTTATCATCCTCAAACAGATGGATAGACATAAGTGGTGAAAAGAAGTCTGGGAGACTTGCTGAGAAGCTTGGTGACAAAGCACCACAGCCAATGGGACAATATATTACCACAGGCAAAGTTTGCGTATAATGATTCAGTCAACAGGAGCACCGGGTAGAGTCCATTTCAGGTTGTCTAGAACATTCAACCGAGAGGAATTTCTGAACTGAGGGATTTAGGACAGACTGCAACTAGGAGTGCTAGTGCAGAAGGATTCGCAGAGGCAATGAAGGAACTTCACTATTAGGTGAAGGAGAGACTACAAAATTCAAGCCAGGAATACAAGCGTAGAGAAGATCAACATAGGAGACAACTTCAGTTTGAATTTGGTGACTTGATTCTGGCACATTTGAGAAAAGAAAGGTTCCCGAGAGGAACATATAATAAATTGAAGATGAAGAAAATCAAACCATGTAGGGTCTTGAAGAAATTTGGGGTGAATGCTTATGAGATTGAATTACCCGATGGGATGAGAATTTCTTCGATATTCAATATCTCTGATTTGTACCCATATAGAGCTAAGGAAACAGGGATTGGCGATGAGCAACCAGTGGTCCAGTGGATGAAGCAGATGCAAATTGTAGATAATTCGTAGATGGAGCACATACTGGACAAGAGGGTGAGTAAGAAGACTAGGAGGAAAGAATACTTTGAGTATATCGTCAAGTGGAAGAACCATCCAATTGAAGATGCCAGCTGGGAGAGTGAAGTAGAGATCTAGAAGCATGGACAGACCATGCACGAGCTCATGGACATGATCCCATGAAAAGTTTCAAGCAAGAGAGTATGATGTAGGAGCATCTCCGACATCAAAAGAGCCAGCGCGAAGACAATCAGACAGCTGGACAAGCGCTAGCGCTAATTTTGAAAACACCTTGAATTTGTTGCGCAATCTTAAATGAAGTCATTAAGAAAAGGCGCACTTGTATAATGTAAGTGGACCTTGAGCCTTTAGCTCTCATCCTTAGTAGGTAGCAGGAATTTAAAGTAGTTAATGCAGGTAGATAGAATTAATTCTAGATTAGATAGTTTAGAACGCAAGAGGGAAACGGGATATAGACACCCTCATTGTGCATTTGTATTATTATGAGCATTGCTAGAGAAGAGAAAGAGCATGCAGAGAGCTGTGTAAGAACACCCATGTACAAATATTTGGATTAATAGAAAGAGCTTATTCAAATTCATGGTTTGTGTTTGTTCTCTGTGTATTGATGCTGAAGGATATGCTCATGAATGTTTGCTTCATGTTATACATTTGCTTTATATGCTGTGTATATGATTTCATGTTTTGAGTTGAAATTTGAAAGGAAGAAGGAATGAGTTTCAATTGTTTCTCTATTTGAGCCGAGAGTTCCTGCAAGGAGTGCAGTCGAATCGTCTGCAAGGAGTGCGTTGACAGAGGGTTCATGTAGGGTTGCTTTTGTTCTCAGTCATCTCAAAGGTGTAGACAGGTACAAGAGTCGTGCAAGGAGTGCACAGGCTAGGCTAAGCCTCAGAATCATGAATCTGAGCAGAGCGTTGGAAGACTGCTACTGCAGGTGTGCGCAGGATCGAAAATACTTCAACACTTAGATGTGCTTGAAAGGTTTCTGCAAGGAGTGAGAGCAAGAGGGTTTTCTTAAAGACACAGACTCATGAAAAATACCAAAGGGAAGAAACCCTTTGAAGGAGTCGAAGGAAGGAAAGGCCAATTTCCTTGAAGTTGTAAGGGAGTCGTAAGTTCACGCCGCAGGTGAACAAGTCTTCATGGAGGAATACTTGGTTCATTTCGTAGAAACCATCAGAGAAAGGATGGATAGTCGGAATTCTCTGAGGAGGATTCGTGACATACCGTGAGTCGTTAGATCTCACAGAGGAGCAGGGGGGATAAGGCAAGGTATTCCCGACAGGTTCTAAGCTCATGAGGGGTAGAACCATTGATCCAAGCCACAAGGGTCGTTGGATCTATACGTATATCATGTATTGGGGTTTCGTGGGTGAAAGTCTCGTAAACATTGCAGCAGGAATCGCGAAATCACGAAACGCGATATCCCAAAATTCGAAGGATCGTGTGGGGCCATGGGAGACAGAGAAGCGGACAGGTGGCATACTAATTCGGGGATTCACGGTGAGAAGTCACGAAACAAGTGCATTAGGATTCGTGATATTGCGAACTCTGAAATTTCGATGGAGTGAAGGCATTGAAAAGTCAACTCGTATGTGTATCAGAGTTTCAGTGCATTGGGGTTTGGGAGTCGGTAAAGCAAGTTGCTTGACACCGCGAGTGGCGAAATCACGACAGGGAAAACCACGATAGGAGAAAGTCAGTGTTGACTGGTTGTCGGGTTTTGGGGATTCGAGATACCTATGCCCAACCTTTGGATTCGTGAAGTCACGAATTTTGATCCCCCAATTTGTAAAGAGGGGATCCCATGAGGATTGTTGTGGGTGCAGATTTCCCGTCAGGGAAATAGAAAGGACTGGTTAGTGTTCTTCGGGCCGAAAGGAAGGAAAGATCCTGCATCGACGTGGCCTTCCGACTTGCAGGTAGGGGGTGGTCAACACCAACTATCCATATATAATAGTATTATCTGAAAATATATCATAACTCATAACGTTATCCATCAAACAAACTTGGGTCCATTGCCCAAACCTGGGGTCTCCAACTTCTCATGGCCATAACTCTCTAACCGTGAAGAGTTATGTGATGTTCCACATACCACCGGAAATGGAATGACAAGAAATATCCATCTAGGATAGTTTACCTCACAAATTCATTGTACTTCATATCATTATTCCATAATTAAGCATGGGTTCTCTTACTCCACAAAGCATCTTCCCGTGAGGTATTTCACCATAAGGGGACCACTTTGGAGTTCATCCATATTTACTTTTTATCAGCCATGACAAGAAAATAATGAGTCATATTTACATCAAACAATATTGGGTCAATTACCCAAACCTTTGTGCCACAGGGCTTTCTTCAAGGGTTGACATCAATGACAACCAACCTTAATCAACAATCTCCCCCTTTGGCATTGATGGCAACACTCTAATGCAATACTGAAATCATATCACTCATGCTCCCCCTGGATCCATGCCTCTGTCCTCTGTATCTGTTAAATTTTCCTCTTTCCTCTACATTTGATAAATCGTCTCCCCTTGGAACCATGCCTCTGTCCTCTTCATGTGATAAATCTCTACCCCTTTGTCATCAATGGCAAAGGTATCTTTCCATCCGGGGCTACTCCCCCTAACTGAACTGTCCTCTTATGGTGCTTCATCGTGTACATCTAATACATATAAGATAAACATTCAAAAATAATTCATTTTGGAGTAGAAATAACTCCAAGTCTTTGGCGAAGATATTCAAAGGCTTCCCATGGAAGTGGTTTTGTAAAAATGTCTGCCACTTGTTCTTTTGTGCCCACATACTCAACTCTGATGTTCTTTTCTGCAACCTATTCTCGTAGACTGTGATACTTGATTGGAATGTGTTTCATCTTGGAGTGCATCACCGAGTGTTTTGAGATATTGATGGCACTTGTATTATCACAATACATTGGAATGGGATTATCATACTCAACCTGTATATCTATCAAAGTTTGTTTCATCCAAAGAACCTGTGTACAACATGTTGTTGTTGCAATATACTCTGCCTTGGTTGTAGATATAGATATTGATGATTGTTTCTTTCTTAGCCATGATACCAAACACTCACCTAAGTAGAATGTTGCTCCACTGCTGCTTCGTCGGTCATCAATACAACCTGCCCAATCTACATCTGTGTAGGTAATAAGTGATAGATATTTTCCTTTTGGATACCATAAACCAAACTCTTATGTTCCTTTGAGATATCTGAAAATCCTCTTTACTACTAATACATGTGATTCCTTTGGTGCTTCTTGAAATCATGCCACCTATCCAACTACTTGCATTACATCTGTTCTGGATGTTGTCACATATAGTAGGCTGCCAATCACTGACCTGTATTGCCTTTGATCTATAGACTTCAAATCATCATCTTTGCTCAAATTACAACTGGTTTGCATCAGAGTGATAACTTGTTTGCAATTTTCCATTATGAACCTCTTTAGCATTTCTCTGATATACTTGGTTTGAGAAATAAAAATTCCTTGGTTTCTTTGACGTATTTGAATTCCTAGAAAGAAGGATAGTTCTCCAAGTAACGACATTTCAAATTCATTTTGCATGTATTTTGCAAATTTCTAGCTTAACTTGTCATCATCACTACCAAAAATAATATCATCAACCTAAACTTCAATTAATAAAATATTACCTTGACTTACCTTGATGTAGATATTTCTATCTGCACTTCCTTTTTTTAACCCTGTGTGTTGCAGATACTTATCCAGTCTAGAGTACCATGCTCTAGAAGCCTGTTTTAGACCATACAAGGCCTTCTTTAATTTACATACATAGTTTGTGTTCTCTGACAACTGAAATCATTTTGGTTGTTCAATGTAGACTTATTCTTCAGGTTCCCCATTCAGAAAAGATGATTTTACATCCATCTGATATACTTTAACATTTTTGGAGCATGCATAAGCTAAAAGTAAACGGATTGCTTCCATTCTGGAAACTGGGGCAAATGTCTCTTCAAAGTCAATTCTTTCAATCTGTGCATATCCTTTACATACCAATCTATCTTTTTTCCTTGTAACTTGTCCATCTTCATTCAATTTATTCCCGAAAACCCATTTTGTGTCGATCACATTCTTTTTTTTGGGTCTTGAAACCAATTCCCAAGTGTCATTTTTCTTTATTTGATCCAATTCTTCATCCATGGCCTTATTCCAAAATTCTTGCTTGTTGGCTTCGTCAAAATAGTTTGGTTCAATTGTAGATAAGAGTGTTAGGTGTGTTTGTTCTGGTGAACTGATGTTTCTTCTAGTCTCAAGTCCTGCATCTTTGTTTCCAATAATCTGATATGAAGGATTATTCTTCTGTACTCGTTTGCTAGGTGTCTTTGGAGATACTTTCTGAACTTTCTCTACTGTTTCTGTCAGATTCTCTTCATCTTCATCTTCCTCTTCTACTTCTTTTTCATCTTCTTCTTCGAAAAGTTGTTCCATTGATTTGTTTTCTTCTTCCTTTGATTTTGGTCTGCTTGTTTCATCAGTTGTTACGTTGATGCTTTCCACAACTTTGTTCAATCTTAGATTGTAACACTTGTATAATTTACTTGTACTTGAGTAACCAACAAGTATTTCGTTGTCCACATGAGAGTCAAACTTTCCCATTCTTCCATCTTCTCTTTTGATGCATCATTTGCTTCCAAAAACTCTGAAGTGCTTCACATTTGCTAGTCTTGCTTTCCATATCTCGTAGGGAGTTTTATTAGTGTTGTTTCTAAGCATTACTCTGTTTTGAATGTGAAATGATGTATGCACTACCTACGCCCAAAATATATCTGTCAATTTTGAGTCCATTAGCATTGTTCAAGCCATTTATTGTACTGTCTTGTTCTTTCTTTCAACAAATCCATTATGTTGAGGTGTCCTATAAATGAAGAATTGCCTTTGTATTCCATGACTGCTACAGTATTCCATAAATTCCTTTGAAGTGAACTCTCCTCCATTATCAGATCTCAAACATTTGATTCTTGAATCCATCTCATTTTCAACCATTTCCTTGTAGATCTTGAAGTTTTCAAAATCTTTTGACTTGTTCTTGAGAAAACAAACTGCAGTCATTCTTGTATAATCATCAACTAATAACATAAATTATTTTTCACCTTTTAGGCCCTTTGTTGTAGTTGGTCCAACTAGATCAGTGTGCACAATTTCCAGTGGTCTTGTTGTTGAATATTCCTTTGATTTGAACCTGGTCTTTGTTTTCTTTCCTTATGGACAATGCTTGCATAAAGTGTTGGTTGGTTTCGTGATTTGGGGCATTTCTCGGACTGCTTCTCTTTTGTTCACTTTGAAAAGGTTATCAAAATGAATGTGACCCATTCTTATATGCCATAGCCAACTTTCATCTTCCTTTCCTAGACAACACTTTTCATGTCCAATTTCACTTAACACATATATGTTGTTTGAAGTTCTTGCAGCTATACCGACCAATTTTCCTGAACCTTCTTTTCTTATCTCACACTTTTTTGAATCGAAATTAAGTTTATGAACTTGGTCACACATTTGAATCACACTTAGAATATTATGTTTCATATCTTCTACCAGTAGAAAATTTTCTGCCTTTTCATTCTTGTTCCCAATTCGGACTGTGCCTTCTCTAATGATTTTGGATGAATTATCATTTCCGAAGGAGACTAATCCATTTTTTTCTTTTTGTAATGTAAGAAATTTGTCTTTATCACCTGTCATGTGTTTTGAACATCCAGTATCAACATACCAATCGTGTTGCTTCTTCTTAGATTGTAGAGCGACTGTGAATTCTTCATTGTTATACTGATCTTTCTTTCTTATCCATATCGGTTTCTAAGGTTCTTGTCTGTGACTGTTGTTATTATGTTGAGGTTCTTTAGGAGGGACTGCCATTCTGCAATCCTTGGCCATGTGTCCAATTTTTTTACATTTGTAACATTCCATTTCAGTTCTCAAAGATTCAAACCTGTTGTAACTTCTTCTTTGTGTGTCACTAGGTCTCCTTGAATAATCCCTTTGTGTATAACTCTCAAAGTTGTTACTGTTCCTATTGTTAGCTCTGAAATTCACAACTTTATGTCCAAAATTATTACATGCATAACACAAAACAAAAAATATAGTTTGATACCTGGGAGTTGAAGATGTTCTGAAAGGAGGTGCTCTTATGAATCCTTCTTCTTCTTGAGGCCTATCTGTATGTTGTTGATTATGAAATGTGAATCTTCTTGATGGAGTAGTGTCCCTGTAATCTTCCTAGTATATCTTCTTATCCTCTTTGATTGTTTCTGCATAGCTCTTTGTATTTGTTTATGGCTCTGTTGTTTTGGAGCTTGATCCCTTTTCTGTCTAATTGTATCCAAGTTTGAACTTGTCAAGATGAGAGTTTTGACTATCGATAATGTCATCTTGAACTTTTGAGCTATTCTGCATAATTTTATTTTGAATATCCTTTCTTAGTGTGACAACCTCTATTTCCAAGTTTCCAATGATCTTGTCCTTTTATTCTAGTTGTTCTTTGAGTGCTTCTTCAATTCTTTTAACTTCTTCTATTTGAACCTTCAATTTTGTGATCATTTGTTCTAGTTCTCGAGTGTCCTTTTTCTTGTCTAGTTCTGCTTGTAGTTTCTTGTTTTTTTTCTTTTCTCTTCTCATAACTTCTATGTCACACATTAATTATTCTCGATAGTCAACTTATTCCTCTTCAATTTCTTCTTCGACTTCTTCACATTCTTCTTCGGCTTCTTCATATTCTTCTTCGGAGTCTTATTTGTCAAATTCTGTTACTGCCATGAATAGAACTCTTCCTGTCTCATTGTCACTAACTTCATCTTCATCTGATGATGAGATGTCTTCTTTGGTGTATAAGATTTTCTTGAAAACTTTCTTTGTAGTTATTTTGCCTTTATATGTGTGTTTTCCTTTTGAGTAACCTTCATCATTTCTCTTTTTATTATGAGAACATTTATTAGAAAAATGACCAATACCATCACAATTAAAACAAATTAAAGGGATCTTACCTCTATACCTACCGTTGGTTCCCTTGTTCAGTATTTTGACAAAGTTGGCCACTTCATCCTATTATGAGGCATCACTATTGTTGCTATATTCTTCGTATTCCTTTTTCTTTTGCTTTGATTATTTTGGATGCCTTGAAGGATGCTTCTTTTACATATAATTTTCCTACTCAGTTTTCATTTCATATGTTGTGAAGATTCCATGAAGTTCGTCCATGCTTATTGATTCCAGATCCAATATTTCTTCTAGTGTTGATATCTTAGGGTTGAATCTCATACGAAGATATCTTAGTATCTTTTGAACAATTATAGATTCTTCAATTTCTTCTCCCAATCCTATGATTGCATTCACTGTTTCATCGACTCGTAAGAAGTAGGCTGTGATATCTTCATCCTCCTTCATTTTTAGTTGTTTGAATTGACCTCTGTAAGTCTGAAGCTTTGCTGCTTTGACTTTTGTATCTCCTTCATAAATATTTTGAAGCTTGTCCCAAATATCTTTAGCAGATTTACAGTGTGCAACTTTGGTGAATATTGTATCACTGAGACCATTCAAAATTGAATTTGTGGCTTTGGAATTATTCTCACCGATTTTTACTTCTTTGTCATTTGTTGGTGAAACGGTTGGTGTTGTGTATCCATCTACAATTGATTTCCAAACTTGAAATCCCTGTGCATGTATATATGTCCTCATCCTTATGCTCCAAAAAGAATACTTCTATCCATCAAACTATGGTATTCCATTTTTATATGAGTTGGTACTCTCCATGATTTACCTTTCAGTGGTTAAACTTATTTTTGAAGGAACCTTCTCTGATACTAATTGTTGGATTACTGAGAGGGGGGGTGAATCAATAATAGAGAAATTTAATCATTTTTAACCATATAATAGAAGTGTTATATCAATGAAGTATTATCATCCAATAACTACAGAGTAAATAAGAAATGAACAAATGAACAAACATACACATACACAATACACCAATGTTTTGCGTGGAAACCCAAATCGGGAGAAAACCACAAAATGCTTTTTCTTATATGTCTTGAAGAATTACATTCATTGGAAGCACCAAATTCCTTTGTTTTACAGCTGCAACTGGAACGAGGCTCCAACCCCATATTTTCTCAGGCTACAAACTGAGGGAAGCTCCAACTCCACAATTCTATGGCTACAACCAAAAGGAGGCTACAACCCCCTATGTTCTCCGGCTACAACCACCTGTGCTTGCCCCATCTTGCCACCCTGAAGTAGAAGTAGAATGATGGAATCAATGTCAACCTGTAAATGTGAGATATACCGTTGTAAACCTATACCAATAAATTTGAACCATGCATCAACCTGTACCTGAACTTGTACCATAAACAAGTGCATCAACCATGCACCAACTTGTACCAAATAACCTGTAATTAACCTCAACCAAAAGCCCTCATCAATTTCATCATCCAAATATGATTTGTAGCTCTGTAATTTTGTATATGATCACATTCCTGCAAACCTTCCTTAACTTCAACAACAAGAGACTAGCATTTTCATCAAATGTTTCTTTAGTCTCACATGCCTAGTTTTGGATTAGTCAACAACCCTAACTTGAAGTAATCGTAACTTTGTACCTGTAATGTATAAAGATATGAAACTGATACACAATGTTCTTCAGTGTGTTTTAGGAAATTACTCCATGTGTCACTACTTGGAACCTCTCAGAAAATGATTTATAGCAAAAATGACATACCTTACTGAATTTTGGCTTATTCTAGAGAGCAACCTTGTAGAGCGTGCCCCACACAGAATGTTTGATGAATTGACATGAAACTGTTACACAGAATACTAAAGATTGTAACCTAACCAACACATTTTGTTTCACTGAATTTGTACCTTTTATGAAGACGTTATAACATTTTTACCCGAAACACCTGTTTTTGACTAGTTTCAGGACTAGCCACAAATCCTATTTTCCACGGACTGTAACTCCAAAAATACAATGACCCACAAGCTTAATTTTTTACCAAAGATACTTGGATATGTTTTCTCATTGGAATAGGAATTTCACGGTCTGAAGAATTATATAAAAAAATTTATAGAAAAAATGGCGAGATGACCTGTAAATAACATACATTAGAAAGCACCATCAAAAGAATTTATCCTTCCTTGCATTTCAACCTTGTTTTATTCACATTCCCTTAGAATTTAGGCTTAGATATCCTTGGTTAACTCAAACACCTATATATATTCAATATTCTCAAGTTTCATTAAAATGAGAGAGCCTTGCCTCTTATTTATACTCTCCAAGTAGCTTCCTTAAAAACATCTTCTAGGTCACTTGGCCCCACTTTCCTTATTTTAGGGTTAACCCATTTCTAATTTCTCCATTAAATTTATTATTGAAATAATTTATTTTGTATTCACCTTGAATTATAATACACTCATTACTTCACATTATTATTTACCTTTTAAAATCTCTTAAACCACTTTGACTACTTTGACCTTTTGGGGCTTCTAGATGACATATGAGGGTCCTCCAACTTCGTAAGGCCATAACTCTCAAACCGT
>SNQJ01S0002118.1:0-18000 GCA_010110895.2 Picea sitchensis | reverse complement strand
ACATACCACCAGAAATGAAATGACATGTACTATCCATATAGAATAGTATTATCTGAAAATATATCATAACTCATAACTTTATCCATTAAACAAACTTGGTTCCATTACCCAAACCTGGGGTATCCAACTTCTCATGCCCATAACTCTCTAATCGTGAGGATTTATGTGACGTTCCACATACCATCGGAAAAGGAATAAAAAGAAATATCCATCTAGGAAAATTTACCTGAAAAAATCATTTTCCTTCATCTCAATATTCCATAATTAAGCATGGATTCTCTTACTCTGCAAAGCGTCTTCCCATGAGGGATTTCACCATAAGGGGACCACTTTGGAGTTCATCCATATTTATTTATTATCAACCATGAAAAGACAATAATGATTCATATTTAAATAAAAAAATGTTGGGTCCATTACCTAAAACGTTGTGTTGCAGGGCATTCTTCAAGGGTTGACATCAATGACAACCAACCTTAATCAATAAGAGATCAGTAGAGAAGAATAGAGTAGAAGAAAGATGCAGTGGAGAACTGCAATATTATGTAATTTGTTTCATGAATGAATAGAACAGATAAAATTGTCCCAAATCCTTGAACTGTGTTGATTTGAGTGTGTGATTGAATGATTGTTATATTCTATGTGTATGTGATTCAGTTCATTTCATTCATGTGTGATTGCTCAAGAGTTGATCGTATGAGTTCGTGATGAAACTGGATAGGTTTCAATTGTTTCTCTTCTGAAATTTGTATGTAAGGTGTGCATATCAAAGGCAACGAGTGCATCGATTGAGTCTCAGATTGAATCAGAGGTGTTCAGAGAGAGAAAAGGAAACTTAGACCAGGTGCAAGGAGTGCACAACGTCAATAAGCGACCAAGTGTCGAAGAAACAGAATAGAGGAACGCCAGGTGGGCGAGAAGAATTTGTTTTCAAGAATTCCTTCGATCTAAGTTATCGAAATCTCAAGAATGCAAGGAGTGCATGAGAATTCAAAATCCTTTAAGGATGAAGATCAGGAGGGATAACACTTTTCAGAAGTTTTGACGAGATCCAAGAGTCGAACTCGTAGGAGGAGAAAAGGTTTGAAACCTTTGAAGAATGATAAATATTTTAAGTTTAGAATCTCAGGAGGAGGAGCCACAATGGTCATCTGATCAGAGAAAGGTGCATGATCCTTAGCGATTCGAACATATAGGAGAGAGAACCTACCAAGGTTTGAGATCTG
Source organism: Picea sitchensis (assembly GCA_010110895.2). Taxonomy (NCBI): domain Eukaryota; kingdom Viridiplantae; phylum Streptophyta; class Pinopsida; order Pinales; family Pinaceae; genus Picea; species Picea sitchensis. The sequence continues at coordinate 16,777 of SNQJ01S0002118.1, read as the reverse complement.
ATATTTTCGAAGTCCAAAGTTCTGAAAATCTTAAGTGAATCTCAATCATCCAATCACTCGAATTGAATCTGAGTCACCAGAGTTCAAAAGGGATGTGGTGTAGATCTGAGAGCTTCGGGTAAAGACCTGAAGTAATCCTAGATCTTTAGATCTAGAGGACACATGTCGACAGATTATAGTCTTTGGATAAAATCCATTGGGAAAAGGGTGAATTTTTCAGATTTGAGATCTCAGAACTCTGAAACCTAAAAAAGATCTCGACCATCGATTGAGAATAGGGTCATAGGACCATTGATCCAGGTTGAAGGGTCAAACACCTGAAGTGGAAGTAGGACCATTGATTGAGCAGGATAGGTGTCTTCATATCATCAACTCCATAATATTGAAGCACGAAACAAAGAAGGGATGAGATGTCAAAAACCCCGAAGTTTGGAATCATGAAGAGATCACATTCATTGATTCAAGAGGAGAAGATCTGGTCCATGGATTTTGGAAGCGTAGATCTGAACCGCTAGTTCAGAGAGTACTGTCAATATTAGGGTATCGACGGTCTTGTAGTATTTTTGGGTTAGGAGTTGCACAGACTTTAAAATGTTGAGGATGGGCCGTAATCGCATGGTCACATGAAGTCACCGTCCAAGCTCACATCGAGAGGGGACTTATCAGAAAAAGAGATAACGCCTAGTACTCTGAGATTTCACAGGAGAGAGAAATAAAAGGTGGTGGGTGCTGTCATACCTACACCAAGGAGCCAAAAGGGCCCATGTTTAGATACAAAATGGGACCATTAAGGTTCTAGACAGTCATCTGACTCAAGAATCAGATATCCTTTGACCGTGAGGTCGTGTATCCCTACGGGGGAGTAGGGGGTTGCATCATACTCAATCAATTCAGTTAATCCATCATAACATACATTTATTCCATCAATGGAAAATATCCCCAAACCATGTAATGATGATGGAGCAATCTGGTGTATCCTTTCGTTTACACAAAAATCAATTTTTATTTCAGGAAGAACCTTGGGTACCCATCGTTTGACTATATATTTGTACCTCAAGGGCACCTCAGTTTCATCTCTTCTCTCATGATCATAAGAACATGATACCCCTTTCGCAAGAAAAGATTCCATGCATCCATGGAATTTTCATTTGATCTTCTCACCTATAGTTGATCTCTGCCTGTTAGACCTACTGCATGTCTCACTTTCCTCTATTCTATCTGAACTCCCCTCACTCAATGAAGATAGATCTGAAAAATAATTGTTTTCTTGTACATCCTATAACACCATCAATGATAGAAAGTGACTTTCAGATCTAGTTTATGCATGATAAGATTTCCCTAGAATATTGAAACTTGTGGCATAAGCTTGATATCTTTTCTCTTAAATTGTCTAGTGGATTAGGGTTGTTAAGAAGTGAAATATCATCTATTGTTTCTATTGTTTTATTGTATTTCATATCATCCCTAAGGATGTAAATTATCAAGGACTATATCTGGGAAAATCTAGGAAAGAGGTAAAATTTCTGAAGTTCAAGACACTAAAATTGACTATAACATAAAACGTTGTTTTCTAGAGTCAATTAAATACTTTTTTTTTTCTACTAGAACCCAACAAGATAATGGTGGTGTTGGATTGATTCTATTGTGGCATCATCAAGTATAGTGTTCGGTGGTATAACAATGTGTTTGTTGTTCCCGAGTTTATACTTTAAGGATTTAAAGTATACTTTCAAATAGATAAAACTTTCTTTGTACTTTTGGGAACCAGTCTTCAAAACCTTGGTCGAAAAACTTGATCACTTGCAATTTTAAACTAGGTTGTACCAACCATCTGTTTATTAGGTTGGCATCGATTTCCTTCAATTGTAAAATTTCAATCTGAATCTTATTCAAACCTTCTTTGCAGTCCAATTGTTGTTTTTCAATGTTTATCTAGCCCAGGGACTAGCAAGAATCATTTTTTTCAATGCCTAATGCTTGCTTATCCAAAGAGTCGAATTCCTTCACAATCATCTTTGATTTCTTTGACTATCTTCTTGCTCTTAGATATATTTGTTTCCCATACCTTGAGCATGATGTATCCCTTTATTTGTTCCATGACAAAGAGCTTTAGATTTTTCGTTGCTTCTTTATTCCCTGAACATTCAACCGCTTTCTGGAAAGTATTCCTTGCTTCTTTAGCTTCCTTTTCTAGTAAAATAATATTATCAAGAGATTTGCTTACCTCTTGAAAGTAATTCTGGATGATCCCTATTTTGGAGATCAGTCTCTGCTGCTCGAATTCTATCTTCGTATGTGTTTCCAGCGAGAGGATCTGGAAATCCTTTAAATCTATAACCCGACCTTCCATCAAATTTAACTTAGCCTGTAACTGTTCTGCATGTTACTTTTGTTGAGCAACCTGCACCTGTCTTTCTTGTATCCTCTGGTTCATTTCGTCTAGGCTTGATTTGAGTGATTGAATTTCTAGCCTTTAGACAACCCTGGTCTGCTCTAAGATTTTACTCACCTCTTCTCTAATGTTCTTCTCCGCATTCTTTAACTGATCCTGTAATTGAGCTATCATGTTATTACTCTTCTTTATCCTCATTCTCATGTTTCCCATGGTAAAAAAAAAAATTGTTGCCGTGGCTCCCATGGAACCTGCTATCTCTGTAGAGAAATCTTCCTCCTCCAAATTATGTCCATCTAGCAAGACTTTATGCTTTTTTACCATAATCCCCTCCTTCATATACATCTCTTGTTTCAGGATAGCCTTCCTCTTTCTATTGAAAAAATAATCAGAAGGAGGAATCTCATCTATGGAGATAGAGGTGAGGTCATCAACAAATAGGGCTCCCGTCTATGGGAATCCAAAGGCGGACTGTAAGGGGGTTAAGGAAGCTATGGGAATTCCTAGCTCTATAGATCCTTTCCCTTCTATTGCCTTAGGAATATTGACATAAACACCAAGTGATGAAGGGGGAGTAAGCTTATTGGACTCAGGAGGTATCCCGGACCTCCTCTCTGCTTCTGTCTCTGGTTTTTTCGTCTGTAAGGCCTCTTTATTTTATGGGGGCCATTCAGTATCCTGTGGGACTTTTTCAGGATTTTCGTTCTCCTGTGCTTCCTGTTCGAAGCCCGGGGGAGTATTTTCTTGTTCCTGGGGAAGGGTGATTGCTTCTCCTTGCAGTACTTTGGGCATACCACTTCATCTATGCTTCTGAAAGGTCTGAAAACTAGCTTGCAAGTCAGACGACAGTGTCTGTACTCATTCTAACACCTCTTTATAAGTCTTAATCCCTTTGAACATGTCATCCCAAGGGGACTCCTCATGTTCATATGCTTTCATATTGCAGTGGGCCATGTGTTTCCGCACTAACTCGTAAGGATCATGCTTCCTGTGCTCGAGGTCTACCAATTTGACCCCCTCCAGTGCTACCGCTTTAGCCTTGGAATGACCCAAGTTGAGAAGTGAAAATTTTCCAATCTGAATGGGAAAAACAGGCCAAGATTACTTTTGGACTGTCTTTAATTCTATCCCAATTCTACTGATCACTATTTGATAAGCTACCTCCCTACACACTAGTCTGTCAGGGAGGAATTTTGGGAGCGCATGTGGAGGAATCGAACATCCGAAAACTATGATGTAGGATAAATTCTCCTCTATAAACCAGTCAACAATTTCCCGAAGGATCCCTGTGACCAAATTGGAAATGTGGGGGGGGGTGCATAGTCATATAGCATCTAGTGTAGTGTTATTACCATGAAATGACAAATCTCATAAAACAAATCGTTGGCATTTTATTCCCAAAGTTTAGAATGATACTCATGAATAGGCTTCGGGTAAGTCAGATTCCAACTCCATTTCATCAAAGGGAAAGGAGTTGAGAAGCATATAGCATCCATGATGTATGAAGACATATAAAAGGTTGTTGTTTGGCCTTTTGATCTTGCAGTCTGATACTCCATAACCTCTCTCGCTATGCTATTAGATAAAATCTTATCCCAATTGAAGTTGTAACCTTCTACGACCTCATGCAAAAGAGGTACCCATTCCGCTGGGAAGTGGGTAGGACTTTCCTTACCAAATATCCTACATAAGATCATCACCACATAAACCATATAATCATTTAAAGATGCTGTGGCATAAACACCATGTGTGTCGGCCCTAAATTTTGCTTTGTTTCTCCACCAGTCTTTTATTATGTCAGGATACATTTGGTTTGACTCAAAACATTCTTTCCTTTGAAACTCACTGATGAAATATTTATTATAAATGTATTTGGGACATGAAGATAGTGTATACATTACTTGTATATGTTCTGGTCTAAAGGAGTTGATGATGACCCCTCGGCTACCTAGAATGCTCCTCGTCTGCATCTCCACTCACTCTAAATCCCAAGTGATCGTGTCGTTGTAAGTCAAAAGTCATGGCCACATAACCACCTTGTGAATTTCAGACTCCTCTATATCCTGGAGTTTGTTGTCGGCATCATGGGGGAAGTTCTTAATTTCATAATCGAGAGTTTCAAAAATCTACCTCCGAGATTTTATGGAATCGATGGCATGCGGTATTGTATAAGATATGACATCTCCATATGGACTCAAGAGCTCTGCAACTTCCTCATTTTTCTTGGTGGCCTTCTTGGGCTCCATGGTGGTTATACTGGACTAGAAACCTGTTTACAGAGAAAAGTGTATAAAACTGGACAAATGTGACTCGCTACATATGTAAAGGTTAAGAATGAACTTCGACACATAGGACATTTATTAATCTATAAATTTATGTTGTAGCGAGCGTACTGATACCATTAATGAAAAATAAATTCTTTAATTTGAAAGATATGCTTAGAGATACGAACTCACATCAAAAATATTTGCATTTACCTATTATTAATACTGTCATATATCGGCAATTTCAAAACTGAAAACCCGAAAATCACTGCCTTCCTTAATTCTTGAAAAGAAAAAAGAAACTTAGTCATCATTAATCGTGTTTTGAAAAAAATTTAATCTTTCAATCTTAAGGTTTGTTTAAAGAAAACGTGATTTCTCATTTCGGAACTTTGGGGATCCTGCCGTCAGGGGATATGTCACAAGTAAACCCCTGATCATGAAATTGCGATGGGATTAGCGAGGCGTAAAACGTGATTTCGCATCTCAAAACTTCGGAGATCCTACCGTCAGGGGATATGTCACAAGTAAACCCCGGATCGCGAAATTGTGATGGGATTAGCAAGGCACAAAATGAGATTTTGCATTTCAAAACTTTGAGGATCCTGCCATCAGGGGACATGTCACAAGTAAATCTCGTATCATGAAATTGCAATGGGATTAGCGAGGAGCTAATCATTCATATTAAAAAACTTTAATTAATGATGATTAGTGGACAATTACTTTTATAATTTTTACTTTTCGAAAAATCAAGGATCGAGAGTTCAAAGGAGAAGAGTTTGAAAACGCTTTAGCAGAGAGAAAACCAAATTGTGAAAGACTAAGGGAGAGATAATTGTGTTTAGGGATTTGATTAATTACAAATTAAAGAGTTCTTTATGGTAAACAACAGAAGAAGTAACGTTCATTTCTTCCCCCCTTTTTACTTTATATTTCTTAATATTTTGAAATGGCTTCGGGATTTCAACGTCGGGAAAAAGGGATAATTGAAGATCACACCTCGAGAAGAACCAAATTTCGAAACCTGAAAAGGAATGGGTGATTCTGACCCCTTTCAATTTTGGACTAAGGGCGGCTCCATGGCTGAGGAAAAGATGAAGCTTCATTTTTAAAGGGTGGAAAAATTTAATCTTCATGTCAACATTAGGCTCCATCTAGGGATCTCGTCTCCTTGTGGGATGAGAAGAACATGTAGACCAAGTGCCTTCATTAGGTAATGGAGTCAAAGATTTGGATCTGTGAGACAAGTAAGGAGACAAAACTGAACAAGATTAGGGTCTCAACATCAACCTTGAAAACTCTACAAAAAAAAAAAATCTGACTATCCCAAGTCAAGTTTTCAATAGATTTCTTATCCTAAATATGACCTCAAAACTATGTAAGATAATCAAAACCCAATTAATCAATCTTATTAGGCTTTTCGTGATTCTGTTTGCATCAAGGCAAGTATTTACGTTGTGTTCGATAAGGAGATCATAGAAACCTATGATAGAATCCATCTAAAAAGAAGAGAAATTACTAGAGTATCTTTTAACTCATGTATAACAACTTTTATCAGATATGAGGATATTGCTTCACTGCCAGCGAGCCTGTTCAGTACCTCGGTGAAGTTATCCGACTTCCCACATTGAATTTCCTTTCACCACTTCATTTTTTGCAAGCATTTAAATGTTGATATGAGGGCAATCAATAAGTATGAATTTCCTTTCTTCATCTCTTTGAACTAGATGGGGGCAATCAATATTGAATTTCCTTTCACCATCTGTTCGTATAATTTTATTTTATTTTTATATCTAAAGTGGGGGAAATCAATGAGTATGCAATACATTCAGGAAGATATCTGTTTGAAAAAGGATCAAAGTCTATAAACTCATTTAAATCACTCTGGGTCAATCTTCTCACCTGCCTTAAAAATTCAAGGGTTTCAGAGGACTTCTTAACGAATTTTTTTTGACCTTTAGTCTATGGAACTTCCTTGGGAAAAACCAATTGGTTATTTCTGTTAGGATAACTAATAAGGTTAGGAATAACCTAGACATTTTTACGATCCATCCAGAGTCAAAAAATGAAAAACACAACTTGCTCTCTTTCTTGAAAATATGTTCAAGAGTTTCCAATGACTGAAGCGAGACCCCTCCGTTCTCAAGAAATTTCATTGATTAGACGTCTATGATCAGGTGAGAAAAGTCTTTATTGTGGCCAAGGAGGAGGGCAAAGGGGTTTAGGCAAGCTACTGTACATATGGTTGTTCTTAGAGAGATTTCTTTTGTTTTTTTATTAAACAACGATGATTTATTTATTGTACTTTTCAGAGTTTTTATCCGGAATTTAAAAAAAAATGGGATTTCACACCTTTATGAGCTCTTATATTGCCAGTCCAAATATTATTCGTTCATTACCTTTTTCATTGTGAGAGGCCTGATATGAGTACCTACACATTTCGGGACTTTCAGTACCTCAACTCCGTTATCTTGCGATAAACTTTTCTGCGAATAACATAACATTACAGTCCTTAGGAAATGACACGAAAGAAGATTTTGTTTCTTTTATTTTATATGCATGTTTTAGTATATACACACACACACACACACACACACACACACATATATATTTTATTTATTTACAAAAAGCATGAAAACAAACCGGTATATACAATGATAATTTAGAAACACATTATTGCATGAAGTGTTTGAGATGCCGCCCATTTACAAGGGCATTAAGAATGTCTCCATCTAGGTTTTCTAATAAACAATAATTTTTTCCTTCCAAGGCTGAAATTCTATATGGACTAGACCAGATTGGATCGAATTTGCCATTTTTTCCAGCGTCTTCCTTTCTAGCTTCCCATTTTAAGACCAAGTCACCAGGGATAAATTCTCTATCTTTCGCTTTCTGATCGAATAAGGCTTTCATTTTGTCATGATACCTTTGCAACCTTTCATTTACTTCGGCCCTATTTTGTTGGACTTCGACCAGCTAGTTTATTCTCCTGGTAACGTCATTGGGCTCTTCATTGGAATCTTGACTGAGTTTCATTAATGGTAGAGAAAGATTTATTGGTAAAACGACATCATTTCCATATACCATCTGGAAAGGGGAAATCCTGATTGATATTTTGGTACTTATTTTGTTGTCTCATAAAGCATATTTTAAATGGGTATGCCACGCTTTTTTGTTTTCAGTCAATTTTTTTTTTATCACGGTAATCAGGCTTTTATTGGATGATTCAACCAGACCATTTCCTTATGGGTAGTAAGTTGTGGATTTCCCTAGTATGATGTTATATTTTTGACAAAAATTTATCATGGCCATCGATTTAAATGCCTGTGCATTGTCAGTGACTATTTTTTGAGGGCAACCAAATCTGGATAATATATTATCTTCCAAGAAACCAATTACTACTGAGTCAGTTGCATTCCTTGTGGGGATAACTTCTACCCACTTAGTGAAATAATTAGTAGCAGTTAGGATCCATTTGTGTTGCGCACTGGAGTGTGGATGAATTTCTCTGATGAAATCAAGTCCCCATTGCTGAAACGGGGCTTCATTTTTAACTGGAATCAGGGGTAAAGATGGGACTCTTTGTCTTCCTGTGAACAACTGGCATGGGACGAAATTTTGAACTTTAGTGTTCACTTCTATGAACAATTTGGGCTAGTAGTATCTAAATATTAAGATTTTATACGTTGTTTCTCTCTAAGAATGATGTCCTCCACATAGTCCGACATAGAATTCATCTATAACCCCTTCTGTTTCAGTCTCAACTAAGCACCTCAGTAGAAAACCCAAGGGGTATTTCCAAAACAACTTAGCATCTATGCTACAGTATTTTATAGCATGTAACTTTAGCATCCTAGTTTTTGATGGGGATAACTCACTAGGACATTAAAGCGTGAGTAGGTAATGGACAATGTCGCGATACCAAGCTGAAGTCGAAAACTTATCTTGGATTTTGGATGTAGGTACAGTGATGTCAAGCTCATCTATTTCTAGGAATCCCTTGTCCTCTTGCAGCCGATTTATCCCAAGCGCTTTTAAATTTGATTCAGCAAGAAATTTGGCTGAACCTTGACCTTTGATAATTTTAGTTGACTTGACTTCTAAATCAAACTCCTGGATCTTAGCCAACCACCTGCCTCTTCTTCCATCGCTGTCTAGTTGCACCAGGATGTCTTTAACAGAGATAGAGGGTACATAGGCTATGATCTTTGAATGTAATACATAAGTTCTGAAAGCCTTCAGAGCTCTCACCATTACGTAGGTCTGTTTCTCCATTATATCATATTTCAACTCAACATCTCTGAGGCTTTTGCTAAAAAACACAATAGGCTGCTCAAAAATTTCTTTGTTTTTCTATAACAGTTGCAATGGTATGTTATGAGGAAAAATAAAAAATAAAAAATGCTTTCGTGTAATCTGGACTTGCCAAGACCAGTGCTTCACTTATTACTTTCTTGATGCATTGAAATGGCGCTTTGGCTTCACTAGTCCATCTCACCTCGCTGTCATTTTTTAGCATATATGTTATCAATTTCACAATATCAATGAAGTTAGGAATGAATATCCTCAAGAAATTTATTTTTCCTAAAAAAGACTGGATTTCTTTTACATTTCTAGGAAAATTTATAGTGTTTATTGCTTCAACCCTTTTTGGATCGATTTTGATTCCTTCTTTAGAAACGATATGGCCCAAGAGCTTACCTTCTTGCATCGCGAAATGATATTTTTTAGGGTTGAGTGACAAACTGAATTTTCGACATTTCTCAAAGGTTTGTCTAAGGTGCGTTAGATGTTCGGCATCAGATTTGGAGAACAGGGTCAGGTTGTCAAGGTAGATAACAACAAATTTATCCCTTTCACCCCTGAAAGAGATATCCATGGCCCGCTGAAAAGTAGCCCCTGCATTCATCAAACCAAAGGGCATGTTATCATACATAAAAGTACCCCACGGGGTAGTGAAAGCAATCTTCTCTTTATCATCTTGATGCACTGCGATCTGATTGTAACCCGAAAAACCGTCAATCATAGACATTCTGTTAGCTCCAACTACTTTTTCTAAGACGTGATCCATCTTAGGCAATGGGTAATTGTCTTTGAGTGATGATCGATTCAGGTTTATGAAATCGACGCACAGTCTGATCTCACCATTTTTCTTTCTTATTGGGACGAAGTTGGCTACTCACTCAGGGTATCTTAGTGGAACTATGATTTTAGCATCCAGGATTTTTTTGACTTCTTTTTCTATCACCAGTAATAGGATAGGGTTAATCTTCCCGAGTTTCTTTCTAAAAGGTTTGATGCCTGGTTTTAGTGGGATTTTATGTTCTATGATGGTTGTATCATAAGTACTCAACTCGTCATAAGACCAAGAAAAAACATCTTTGTATTATCTAAGAAACTCAACATATTTACTCTTGATATCGATAGACATGTACCTGGACACTTTGACTAGTCTGGGACTCTCAACAGAACCTATATTGCAATTTTCGACTTCCTCCAGCTGAGGTTGTAAGGTATTATTCAAGGGGTAGTCATCATGACTAAAAATCCTTTCTAAGGGAATCAGGCCCTTAGGTATTTGATTATTTTTTAAAACCAACATTTGGTGATTTTTGATTTTATCCTGGAACTCTTGGAGGTCCTCCCCTTCCTGCATGATCCAAATAGGAACATTTTGGTTCTCTTGGTCAGCATGTATTTTGGCGAACTCGTCTATCATTTCTAGAAATTTTCGGAGTTGTTCATCGTCCTCAAAGACTTTCCAATTTTCTATGTTATTGGGTATGGAAGGTATATGTCTCATTTGTATATGATATTTAATTTTGAAAGTAGTGGGAGGTGCGAAATTCGACGCTGCTTTGGCTAAAGCATTCACCTGCTGATTTTCGGCTCTCGGGACGAAATGAACATAAACAGAGGAGAATATTTTTTCAATTATATCTCAAACACAATTTGGATATGACCTTAACCTAGGATGTTTGGCCTGATACTGGTGATTAACCTGTCTCACGATCAACTCTACGTCACCAAAAAATTCCAAGTTTTTAATTTTCATTTTCCTAGCGGCCTCTAACCCTAACACTAGAGCTTCGTACTCACATACGTTATTGGTGTGGTCTATGTTCCATTGAATCCTATAATAAAAAGGGATAACGAATTGGTTATCAGGTGCCACAAAAATTAATCCAGTCCCAACTCCAAGACAAGATGAGGCACCATAAAAAAACATTTTCCAAACACCAGTGTTATACACATCGTGTTCTATTTGTTCTTTTTCTTTTTTATTTTTTGTACAATTTTCTTCTATACACGCATCCACATCATCATATATAGATAATATACAATTACCTAAATCCTGATCACTAATATATACAAGATAATTGTTTGGGCTGAGAGGATCCTTGATCGTAAATGCTAACATGGTTTCCTTGTACAACGATGTGCACTGCCCCCTGAAAACTTGAATTGTTGCATACGTCATATAAATTTGAAGGGAACCTCCAAGTTTGGCACCTGAAGATCGGGACAAGAACATGCCATATTTTGGGGGTATATCCGTGACAACTACATCCATTAAAACACTTTTTGAAGGTACTTGGGCAAGGTTTACAACTAAGTCCTTTATCATACCTATACACTTGACTTTTCTCGAATCAAAAGAATATAAATCTCCATAAGGCCTGGTGATTTCAAGGCCGAGTCTATCCATGATTTCTTTATGCATCACAATGTGAGATGCCCCATAATATAACATGCAGTTATGGAGAAGATGGTCGAGAACAGTCAAAGTAATGTAGAAAGGGGCAACAATGTCTTTGGCAACTTCGAAGTGTGGGCCAAAAATTATGTTAGGTTTTTCATCCTCTAAGTTTATAACATTGGTCTGACTTTCATTTTCTAAAAAATTAATCATTTTAGCAATTTGTTTTCGGTATATCGGGTTTTTAGCCATCTTTACAAGAGGAATAGGAATTTTGATTTTATTGATTTCATTTTCTAGGTTGAAACTTCCAATGGTTTTGTGGATTTCCATGTTTTGAACCTCCGTCCCTTTCTTTTCAGTTTTCTTTGGCTAAGGGGCCTTTGTTTAGGTAACAGGGGTATCTAGTTTTTGCATGCTCAAGGGTGGAATTTCCACTGTCTTTGTTTTAGTAAACTGGATGTTAGCGGCCTTAGTCACTTCAGTTGGTTTCTTAGTGCTTTTTGAAACTGGTTCATCAATTTCAGACCTTGTTAGTATTTTTTTAGATGGAACGGTTGTGGAAACCCTGTTTCTAGGTCTCAGGTTGTATTTCTGGTGAAGTTCAACCATTATCCCATCTGTTATTCCCTGATAGATCAAATCTTATGAAACATTATTGTTCTTTCTACTCTCGGTCCCATACTCTATAGTCAAAGACTTTTCATAATCGTGTCTTTTTATGTAAGGTTGTAGGAAGTCATCACCAAGATTGTTCATATCCTCTTCTAACTCCTCGAAATCCTCCAAGTCTTGTCCTCCTACAAAGTTTTCACTTTTAAAAGGAATTTGGATCTTTTGATCTTCATTCTTAATTTGTTTTTGGTGGTTTTGAGGGTTAGGGTTCTTTCTGAACTCCTTTCTAGGGTAATGTTCATTCTTAGCTTGTTCTAGTTCCATTCTCGATATTTTGTTTGATAGTTCTTTGATGATTCTCGCCATATCGTCCATTTTGTCCTATGAAGATCTTCTTGATCTAGAGGGTGCTCCTTGCTCCCTGTATCTCTTGATTTCTTTGTTTCCCGTATCGAAATTAGCTTTCAGCTTTTCTGATGCTATCATATTAGATTCGATTTCGAGGGTATCATCTTGCATCTTGGTAAGATCTATTGATATTCTCTCCCTTAATAACAGGGTGAAGTCGGGGTCAAAATCTCCAGTGAAAGTCACTTTCATTGCAGGTTGTGACGGATTGACCTCGGTTGGGATCTTATTGTACAATTTTTTAAACCAGTGTGTAAAATTGAGGACCGATTCAAAGTTTTTCTTTCGAAGAGCTCCAAATTCGGTTAGATAATAAAGATGGTCTTTCCATTCACCTCATTGTCTGATAAAAGTGTTTTCAAGTTCATCATATGAAGGTATAGATCCGACGGCTAGGCCTCGAAACTAGGTTCTTACTTGCCCTTCCAAAGTTTGAACCAAGAGTCTAGAGTAAACATATTCATGTTCCAATCCAAGAATGTCAACAAATTGATCGAAAAAAATTATGTGTTCGACTACTGTCAAGTCGCCTTCTCCTATGAACTTAGGCAGGTTTTTCATGTATTTTTCTGGTAAATCATGGAGAGGGACCGGTAGAACCAGAGGGGTGTATCTTGTAGAAAATTTTGCAAATATCTGAAGAGGCGGTGCTTGGCCGATCGCTCCTCCTCCTTGACCACCCCCAGCAGCACCTCCAGCCCCACCTCCTCCAGCCACGACCATTGTGGAGTTAACGGTTAAAGTCTAGGGGTTGTAAGGATGGGTTTGAAGAAATTGATTATTGAAGGGGAATAAACTTGAGAAATAAGAGCTTGGGGAATGTGGACTGGTTCCTTCAGAACCACAGGGTGAGAATACAGGAGAATCAACAGAAGTTGAGTCATGATATATAGGATAATTGTTTGAGTTTTGAGATGTAGGAAAATGAAATTTGAGAAGGGAGGGAGAATGAGTCGCCACAGGAAGTGAGGTAGCTCTTCATTTTCTGTTAGTGTGGGAAAAGGATGAGAAAGCCTTGGTCTCAGAGACCGGAGGAACCAGATATGATTTAGGGGGTGTGAATTTATCAATGGGGTATTTCCCATAAAGGGGTGGAATACTTGATTCAGTGCGTTGATCTTCTGAGTCATACTGTGTAAACTTAGGCTGAAATTTTTTATTTGTGGATGAGACAGTTCGGCAGAAGTATCTTCTTGATTTTAGAATTTTTTCGGGGTCTGAAAAAGGTGAAATCTTCTTGTTGTTTGGATTCTTTTTGGTGTTTTTCTAGTTAAAATCCAGCTTAAACAATGTGGAGTCACCAAATGAAAGATAAAGGTAGCCTTAATAGGTTTTCAAACTTTGTTCAATATCAAAGAAAGAAAGCGTCAATATCGTTCTCCCCAGGGAAAAGAAAAACTTTGTTTCTTCGTCCCCGACAACGATGCCAAAAAGATATTGTTCCTGAGTTTATACTTTAAGGCTTTAAAGTATACTGTCAAGGAATATGAAAAAACAGAGGGAGCTAAGAATAGAAAAAAAAACTGATAAAAAGGTAAAGGATATTGTCGGTTTCTCAACTGTCTCTGTCGAAATTCCCAGTTTTCCTGGATACTAATATCTCTCTCAATTGCTGCCCATGAACGTTCTAAGTTAACCCGATTATTTTTTGTTTGTAAAATAGTGTTAAATAAATTTAGAGCAATACTGGTTTGATCTGAGAGACTGAGCTCGATGTTAGGTTGCCTTGCAACTGGTACTATCATGAGGGAGAAAAGTAAAGGAGGATAAAGTTCTTTGTTTTCTTTTTAGGCTGGTTATCTCTATTCCACAATGTAACGTGAATGATGTCAAAACACAAATAAATAGTATGACCAAATTGTAGGCCTTTTCTTGTATATGAGTTAAATTTTAAAGAAAAGAAACATGCATGATACGGAGAAAGACATAAATATATTAGTAAAGTGAGGCATCAATTTCAGAGGAATCTCACGTTGTAACAAAAGGCTATGAAATGAGAAAAATGTAAATGAAGCATATGGTGTTGAAATCTAAGCATCTACAGGTCTTGTCTCTGTTGATGACGGATACAGAGGAAAAATTGTAAATTATTTGAAATAACAAGAATAATAATTTCCCCAGTAGAGGTTGTACTAAATTGTAACTAAGCATTCATCAATTAAACATATATAATAAAGATGAGATGATAGGGAAACACATAACTCAGAAGTGACAAGATCTGGAATCTCCAATCTGCATTTCTATTAATTTAGAGTCTCTTCAAAATTACTTCGTCAACAATGTTTTTTCCGAGAGATCAAAAAGCCCTTTTTTTAGTCTCCGTTCCCTGTATTTATACAAGGTCATCCATACTTGATGGTTAACAATCTCCTTCTTTCTAGGAAAAAAATAGTTACAAAATTGCAACCTTAACCATTGCACGATTAACTTTTGTTTATCTATCATTCCAAAAATATGAGTTTCCAAACGATACTTCATTGCTTAGTCGAAGTCTCTCCCTCCTTTGATGCTACACATTCAATACATTTCTCCAGAAAATGGACAATGTTTCTAGGAGGTGCTGGAAGATCTTTAGTCTCAAACAGATAAAACTTTCTTTGTACTTTTGGGAACCGGTCTTCAAAACCTTGGTCAGAAAACTTGATCACTTGAAATTTTAAACTGGGCTATACCAACCATATGTTTATTAGGTTGGCATCTATTCCCTTCAATTGTAAAATTTCAATATGAATCTTCTTCAAACCTTCTTTGCATTCCAACTGTTGTTTTTCAATGTTTATCTGCCCCAATGACTCAGAGAAGTCTTTTTTTTCATTGTCTAATGCTTACTTATCCAAAGAATCAAAGATTCCTTCACAATCATCTTTGATTTCTTTGAATATATTCTTGCTCTCAGATATATTTGTTTCTCATACCTTGAGCATGATGTCTCCCATTATTTGTTCCGTGACAAAGAGCTTTAGATTTTTCGTCGCCTCTTTATTCCCTGAACATGCAACTGCTTTTTGGAAAGTATTCCTTGATGCTTTAGCTTCCTTTTCAAGTAAAATAATATTATCAAGAGATTTCCTTACCTCTTGAAAGTAATTTTGGATGATCCCTATTTTGGAGATCAGTCTTTGCTGCTCGACTTCTATCTTTGTATGTGTTTCCAGTGAGAGGGTCTGGAAATATTTTAAATCTATAACCCGACCTTCCATCAAATTTAACTTAGCATGTAACTGTTATGCATGCTCCTTTTACTGAGAAACCTACACCTAACTTGCTTGTATCCTCTGGTTCATTTCATCTAGGCTTGATTTGAGTGATTGAATTTCTAGCCTTTCGACAACCCTGGTCTGCTCCAAGATTTTACTCACCTCTTCTTTGACGTTCTTCTCAACATTCTTTAACTAATCTTGTAATTGAGATATCATGTTATTACTCTTCTTTATCCTCGTTATCATGTTTCTCATGGTAAAAAAGTTTGTTGTTTCCATGGCTCCCATGGAGCCTGTTATCTCTGTAGTGAAATCCTCCTCCTCCAAATTCTGTCCATATAGCAAGACTTTATGCTTTTTTACCATACTCCCTTCTTTCATATACATCTCTTGTTTCAGGACAACCTTCCTCTTTCTGCTGAAAAAATAATCTAAAGGAGGAATTGCATCTATGAAGATAGAGGTGAGGTCATCAACAAATAGGGCTATCGTCTGTGGGAATCCAAGGGTGGATTGTAAGGGGGTTAAGGAATCTATGGGACTTCCTAGATATATAGATCCTTTCCCTTCTATTTCCTTAGGCATATTGATATCGACACCAGGTGATGAAGGGGGAGTAAGCTTACTAGACTTGGGAGGTATCCTGGACCTCCTCTCTGCTTTTGTCTCTAGTTTTTTCGTTTGTAAGGCCTCTTTATTTTGTGGGGGTCTTTCAATTGTTGATTAAGGTTGGTTGTCATTGATGTAAACCCTTGAAGAAAGCTTCATAGAACAAAGTTTTGGGTAATGGACCCAATATTGTTTGATTTAAATATGACTCATTATTGTTTTGTGGTCCCCTTATGGTGAAATCCCTCATGGGAAGACGCTTTGTGGAGTAAGAGAACCCATGATTAATTGTGGAATAATGAGATGAAGGAAAGCGAATTTTTTAGGGACAATATCCTATATGGATAGTTCTTGTCATTTCATTTCCATTGGTATGTGGAACACCACATAATTCCTCATGGTTAGAGAGCTATGGCGATGAGAAGTTGGAGACCCCGGGTTTAGGAAATGGACCCAAGTTTGTTTGATGGGTAACGGTATGAGTTATGATATATTTTCAGATAATACTATTCTATATGGATAGTACATGTCATTCCATTTCTGGTGGTATGTAGAACGTCACATAACTCCTCACGGTTTGAGAGTTATG
>SNQJ01S0002117.1:412061-469166 GCA_010110895.2 Picea sitchensis | reverse complement strand
GGTACATATTGATGAGTCATAGTTGATGAGTAGTTAACACATGATTGGTACATACTTGGAACATGGTTGGTTTCACTTGTTTATGGTATAGGTTGATTACAGATTGTTTGGTACAGGTTGGTGCATGGTTGATGCACTTGTTTATGGTACCGATTGATTACAGGTTGAGGTACAAGTTGATGCATGGTTTAGGTTTATTTGTATAGGTTTACAACGGTATATATCACAGTGATAGTGGGACAATGGTTCCATCATTCTACTTCTACTTCAGGGCGGTTGGACGGGGAAAAGACAGGTGGTTGTAGCCGAAGAATATAGGGGGTTGTATCCTCCTTCTGGTTGTATCCAGAGAATTGGGGAGTTGGAGCTTCCCTCAGGTTCTAGCCTGAGAAACTAGGGGGTTGGATCCTCCTTCCAGTTGTAGCTGGAAAACAAAGGAAGTTGGTGCTTCCAATGAATGCAATTTTTCAAGACATATAAGAAAAAGCATTCTGTGGTTTTCTCCCGATTTGGGTTTCCACGTAAAACACTGGTGTACCGTGTATGTGTGTGATTGTTCATTTCTTATTGCTTATTATTGGATAATAATTCTACATTGATATAACACTTGGATTATTTGAAGAAAAAGGATTATAATTACACTATTACTGATTCACCCCCCCTCTCAGTAATCCAACAACCTACACAAGAGGATCAAAAAATTCGAGCGCAAGAAAAAGAAGAAGTTATGGACGCAATTTTTAACAGATATAGTGACTAAAGTATAAAAGATATATTCTAACAACATTCCAAAAATAAGGATAAGAAAAAGTAAGCAATAATGAAATACAAACTCCTTTCTATCTTATCATAAGCCTTAAGACATTTCACACGACTCATTTTCTCGGGCCTTCCGTGAGGGAGTGAATCCCAATCCCACTATAATAAAGAATTGTATGCATTAGTTCAAGCTATCAAATACTGGAGACATTATCTGATGGGCAAATAAACTGTTGTGCAAATTGATAATTTACCTTTTAATTTTCTTCAATCCCCCCCAAAAATTGAAGAACGTTAGCATATGAAATAGGCATCTTATTTGTAGCAATTTCATTTGGTTATCAAGTAAAAAAAGGGTATCACAAATATAGTGGACAATTGTTTGAGTCGACCACCTTCATTTCATGGCTTAATGGTTCTCACCACTAACATCTTGGATTTCAAACTTGTGCTGCATATTATCTAAATGATCCAGATTTTGGGCACATCTATAAGAGTTTCCAACATCCAACCTCTTCAAATTTAGTTCCTTTGCAATATTTTCATATCAAGGAAGAACTATTGTCCAAGTTTGACAAGTTATGTGTACCCTATGATCATTTCTTATCTCTTCTCAAAGATGCACATTTTACTCTCTACGATGGTCACTTTGGCAAGAAAAAGACTCGTCGTCATATTCGATGTTTTTTTATATTGGAATCACATGCAATGGGATGTTATTCATTTGTTAAGGCATTGTGCAATATTTTGTCGCTCCAAACTAGCTAATAGGAAGGCTAGTTTGAGTTTCCCTTTACCCATTCCTTCCCGTCCTTGGGAACAAATTTCCTTGGATCTTATTAGTGTTTTTCCCATGATTGTTCACCACCATGATTATATATTTGTGATTGTTGATAGATTTATTAAGATCGATAAGTTCATTCCTTGTCATAAAACTAGTTCTACTAGTGAATTAGCCCAACTATTCTTTGATTTTGTTTGGCGATCTTTTGGTCTTCCCCCTAGTATTGTGTCTGATCATGAATAATATTTTGTGGGAGATTTTTGGCATTCTCTTTGGAAAATATTAGGAACTTCTCTTAATTTTTGCATCTCCTTTCATCCACAAATTGATAGGCAAACTGGAGTAGTTAACCATACCTTAGTGCAAGTTCTTCACATCTATCATCACACTTCTCCAACCAAATGGGATTTGAGTCTTACCCACATTGAGCATGCATATTGAGCAGTTCACTCCTCCACTGATCACTCTCCCCTTGAGGTATATCTTGGTTTTCAACCTTTGGATCCTTACGAGTTTCCCTTATCTTTGTCTCTTCCAACTACTTAACATATTTTAAAAAAAACAAGATAAGGCACACACTTTTGCTCAACTATTGCAGTGTCTCCAAGCCAAAGTTATTTAGATTCTTTAGAAAAATTAAGAAAAGTAGAAACTAACTCAACAAATTAGGAGAGAAATTCTCAACAAGATCCTAGAAACTAGAAACTAAGCACAATGATGGAGATAGTTAGAGATATGATCTCAACTAATCCATGAGAATAGGAAACCAAAAGGCTTCATCGCACCAAACCACACTAATAAACTCCTACAATATAAATAATAACATGATATACAAAGCACATATGCTAATCCTTATCATCATGCCATGTGTAGAGGTTGAATCTTTTGATTTTAGTTTCCAAAGCACTTCTTCCCATGTAGATTCATTCTCATAAGGAACTTCATTATCCCAATGCTAATGGGTATAAGGCCATGTGATAGAAACAAAAGGATTGTGTTTTGCAACTAATATTTGAAGGTCATGCCTTCTGAATTTCCCTTGAGGAAACCTATACTTTATCATGTCATTTGATTCTTGTCTAGCTTGCTTGGAATTCATGAGTCCATAATGACTTATATACATGTGGTATAGAATGAATGTTCTTTTTCTGGAATCTTTGGCTAATGAAGCACTAAAACCTTGAAGATTTTTTTGGTAAAAAAATTCTCCAAGTACTAATCTAATGGGTACATACTTAGGTAGCAAGTGAGGGGGAGTAGTGACCCCATAAATTCTTAAGTATGTATGATCTTCTTGAAGGTACCAACTACCAATACTTCTTAATAACCTCATTGACTCCTTACATAATCTGGGAGACACTCTTTACATAAAATCAACTTATATAGGGGAGTAAGGAAAAATTCACAAAGTTGTGCATAATTCCTTCTGTATTTGTTTTCTCACAAAGCCTAGCAATAAACATGATCTGGACTACCTGCTATATTCCAACTCCAATTTAACCCCGGAAAAAGGTTTCTTACATAGATAATATCCAATAAACAAGTTCCATATAAAATGTAGGAAATGTTTTGGGATTGGGTTTTCTATCTCTTTCAATTTCTTTGTTCAAGGCATGGGATATATTAGTTGCCCAATTGAATATTGAACTGATAGTGATGACAATGTGAACCATAGGGATCCATACATATTTGAAGTGGATGCAATTATGTTCTCCATATAATCTATACATTAATGACATAGCATAAATATATGGATATCTTGGGTTAAACATTGTGTAGATTCCATCATTCTTTCCAATAAACCTTTTATCTTCCACCCACCATCTTGCCAAAAAACATTTAATGTCATTATCTTGATGAAACTTTTCAACATAACCAATCATCATGTATTTTCAAGCTAGTGAAGTCTATAGTATTTTTCTAGCTTTGATGTTTGATAGGAAGCTATGCATATCCCTTCATCATTTAAAACTATTATACTCTCAATGCCTGTGTGTTTGATTATCCATTCAATATATTTTGAGCATGGCGTGACTAGGGTTATAACAATTATTGTGTGCAAGTATGACCTTCTTATGTTAGAAAATACCATATCATCCACATTCCTCGTGGCAATATCACTTGGGGGAACTATGTTTGGATAACCTTCTTCTCTGAATTTTCTATAGATCTCCCCCCATCCAAGAAAAATAATTTAAGAACTAATAATAGATTCATTGTATTTGAAGATAGAACACACTAACTTGATTTTTGGTTTGGTCAACTAGATGATGGCATAAATTGTTTTGGTGTAATATCTATGTCACTGTCAACTTGTTCCATAAGCTCAATAATTGTATTTTTTCCCCTTTGGTGATTATTCAGGAGTTCTAGAGGTTGATCTCCTAGGAGGCATGTCGTCTATATAAAAATTAAAACTAAAATCATTAACTTCATATGATTCCTTGTTGATACCAAACCTACAATTTATTTATTAATAACTTAACAAAGTTTATGAAGTAATATAAGAAATAAAACCTCTATTTCATTTATCCAACAACAAGAAAATTCAATGAGACAAATGGAATGAAGGTTTTCATACTTATCTCGATTGTTTTGATTGATATCTAGAAATTACCAGAAGCACTAAACTCAACCGATAATGGAGGAGATTGATAACCCAAATACTGCAAGTAATATTGGTCACAAAGAACTACAATAACAACGATTGCTACTCACTCTGATTGCACAAAACTTAATAGCTAAAATTTTTGGTGAAGAAAATAATGCATATATGTCTATTTAAGTAGAATGGGATTTGGATTTAATGGGAGGGAGAATTTGAATGCGAGAGTTCAGGAGGCAATGGGCGGCGATGGCGAACAGGGCTCGTGCGGCAATGGCGAACATTATCCCCTAGAGATTACTGAGCCCAGTTACTAACTACAAGGATGACGTATGCGGCGATGGCGATCATTATCCCCTGGAGATACTGAGCCCGGTTACTAACTATAAGGTCGACTGTTTTTAACTTTGGAGCTTGAGAAGAGATTCTATTGTTTGGAGTGTCCAGGAGCATAGAATTTCACTCTGAAATTCTTTCAACTTCCGCTATTTACTCAATGACGCAGTAACTCTCCACCTAACTCGTTTTTGAAGTTTTTCTTTTGAGTTACTTTCTTCCAGTAGCATTTGTTCCCGCTGTTCACTGCTTCTTGTTTTTTCCCCGGTTACTAGACTATTCTTATACTATTCTGGTACAACTTTCAGAGTGCATAGGGAGTTGAGAGCTTGGTCCCACAAGCCAACTGCTTCTCCTCCTAGACTCTTTACTGACCGAAGTTTTACTTGACTCCTTTAGTCTTTTAACTTTTGTTCCTTCTGATCACCGATTTCCTTTGTCTTTGTCCCTTTTCTATTCTTATTTGTTTATTGGTTGCCAGAGTGCTTTGGGGGAAGCGAACTAGGCCCACAGTGTAACTGCTTCTGCACCCTGTCTCTTTACTGTTTCCTTCTGAGCCTACTTCTTTTAGGTTTTGTTACCAATGGAACCCACAGGTGCTCCCTTGGCATCTCTTCCCAAGACTTGTGTTGAAAATAATGTCAACTCACTGATGAACGTGGCTGACGAGAAACTTTGGGAGGATGAAGGACTATTTGACCTGGTTGACACTGCTAGTAAAGCCATTGCCTCAGCTCAGAAGCACTCTACTTCTCCTTTACCCAAGCCTCGCCCTTCCCCTTGTCTCCCTTGCAGTCCCTCCTTGGCTGAACCTTTGCTGCCTTCAACTAGTTGCTTTGTTCCACTTGTTCGCTCCACTGCCCCTCAATATTCAGTCCCTTCTTTTGAACATTGAAGCTCTCCCTTCCAGCCATAGGTGGGCAGTAAACTGGAGCTGAAATCTCGACCAAGTCGCAGACAGTGGAGGGCAAAGAAGCATGTTCATAAAATGGTCCTCGTAGCAGATGTTGGACTTCCAGAAACTTGTGGTCTAGCACTTTGTGGCTTAGTTGGTAGGCTCTCCTATCCTAACCTCTATAAGTTGCCCATTACAGACTGGGTGAACCTCACTTGGAAGCCTATTCTTGGCTAGACACCTGAGGTTGTTTTCTTGAACAACGACTGGTTGGGTTTTTTGTGTAAATCTCCTGAAGATTCTACTATTTTACTGGAGCAGAAGTGGATGCTTAGTGGGAGTAGTCTCATGTTAAAACGTTGGCGCTTGGCTTTTAACCCTGAGACTGAATACTTCCAGTACAGGCATCTGTGGATCTTGCTACCTGCTTTACCACTGCAATTATGGAACAAGGCAGCTTTGGAGGCGATTGGAAACTCATTGGGCTCCTTTATGTCGGTAGACAACTCTTCCCTTTTGAATCCGTCCAGGAAGATAGGAAAAGTTTTGGTTGAAATGAATATTCATGGTGGATTACCAGAACTACTAGAGATTGAATGGAGGGGGAAACAATATTCACAAAGACTAGATTACCTCGAAATTCCATTTCGTTGTAGCCGCTGTCATAGCACTAGACATCTCAGGAAATTTTGCAGAGGCCGAGAAGAGAAAGAAGCATATGAAGACTCAGCATTGTACAGAGATTTCGTGGATCTGGGCGAAGAAACTCAAAATAATTTCCATTTCACCTTTCCTTAGTCATCTACCCCTTCAGATTCCGATGATTCCCTTTCGAGCAAGCTTAAGAATTTATGCCTGGCATTTTATCATTCCTTGTCCTTCTTGGAACTTGAAAATCTCAAAGCTTCTCAAAACCTCCAGTCCCTTTGCTCCCCTGAGGTGTCACTTTCAAAGGAGGAAGCCATTCCTACATTGCCTGAATCCCAACCTTCGTTTTCAGAACTTGACATTGAACCTAGTCACTTACCGTCTATGGAAGTTACCTCCTCCCTCCTCCCTGTTTCCTCTCCTCTTCCACCTCTCCCCTCCATTCGTGAACTTTCCCCTTCAATGTCTTTCCCTCTGCTAATCTTGAGATTAAGTGAGCCCACTGCTGGGTTATCCTCCATTACCACAGTCATGAATTCTCTGGTTCCCCTTTCTCGGGAAAGTTTCAGTCCTATCCCCCTACCTACTTACATAGGAAACACCTATTTGGCCCCGCCCTCCTCCCCCGAGGCTACTACTTCCTCTTTGACAAACCCCACTGATTCCCCTTTAAACTACACTTGGTCAAGATGTCCTGGTTCTAATTTTTCCCCTGTAAAGACTAGGAGCACCCGGAAGAAATTACTAAGGGAGTCGAACCCTTCCACAGTCTTGGACTCTTCCACTACCGAGAGTGGGGCACTTAGAGAAGTGAAGGCCCTAGAAAGAAGCAAATAATGATCCTCCTGTCACTTAATCTTAGAGGGACCGGAGGCACCCTAAAAGCAGCCTCTGTTCATTGACTTTTGGATTCTATTCGGCCCAACATACTTTTCTTTCAGGAAACTTTGGTCAAAGCTGAGAAAGCGCGTTCTTTCCTTCAAATTTTTCGTCCAGCATGGGCTTCTTCTGCTGTGAGCTCAGTTGGTACTTCCGGGGGACTTCTGGTGGCTTGGGACCCCCTCCTTTACAACTTGGTGCCATTTCTTACCTGTGGTGGTATTTTACTTTCTGGTTCTATTATTTCTTCCAATAGAGAGATTAATTTCCTAAACGTTTATGGCCCCTGCTTGGATTGCAAAAAATTTTGGACCAAGCTCTCTAATAGTGGTTTACTTTTGCTTCCTAGACTCGTTTTAGAAGGAGATTTAAATCTAACACTCTCCTTTGGAGAAAGCTGGGGAGGCTCAGGCAACTTAAACAATCTTCCAAGCTTCTTTACTTCTCTCTTCCTTGCCCATAATTTAGTCGATCTACTCCTTGACAAACTTGTCCCGACGTGGCGTAATGGGCGCTCAGGGAGCGATTTGATTGCAAAACATTTGGATAGATTTTTGGTGGTAGAGGACCTTCTTCTGGATGGGTGCTTGTTCCGTTCCTGGGTCAAATTTCCGTTCGTCTCAGATCATGCTCCTATTCTGTTAAGTCTAGAAAATTCCTCCCATCCCAAACCCTTTCCTTTTAAATTCAATCATCACTGCCTCTCAAATTTTGAATATAATAATCTGGTTACCAACCTGTGGCAGAACCAGTCTTATGACCAAGAAGAGGACATTCAACGACGTTTCTTATGGAAACTAAAGGATTTAAAAATTCTCACTAAGAACTGGTTAAAGATTCAAAGAGACCGAGAAATTAAGGATTTGAAATTATTGGAAATGCAGATCAAGGATCTGTTAAAAAATTTCTCGGTTGAAAATTCTCTTCAGGATCAAGCATAACTCCTCATTAAACTGGAAACTAACATAAATTATATTCTGAAGACCCAAGAGGAACGGTGGCAACTAAAAAGTAGAGTGATTTGGGTTCAAAGCGGTGATAAAAACATGAAATTTTTCCATCAATTCGCTAACCAGAGGAGAATCAATAAGCATCTTTGGGCTATTAAAGATGATTCGGGGCTATTACACACAAGTCAGGAAACAATCCTAAAGGCGACTGAGGAGCATTTCAAAAATTCATACAACAGGTGTGAACCGACTTCTATTTCTGAACAGGTAAAGGTGGTTGGTTTATTTAACAATTAGGTTACCGTTGATGAAGCCCATGAGCTCTTTCTGTCGGTTACCACACGAGAACTAAAAACAATCTTAGCACAGTTCAAAAAATAAAAAAGTCCAAGCCCGGATGGCTGGATTGTGGAATTTTTCAACATTTTTTTGACTTGATTAGTGAAGATCTCCTGGCTCTGGTGGAATCAATTAGAACTGGAGGACGCATCACTGGAACTCTAAACTCTACATTTCTGGCATTGATTCCAAAGACCAACAATCCGTAGAATTTTGGGGACTATCACCCAATTTCGCTGTGTAATTTGGTTTACAATTTAATCTCAAAAGTTTTAGCCAATCGTATTAAACCAATTTTATCAAGGAGGCTCTCGGCAGAGCAGTTCGGGTTTCTGGAAGGAAGATTGATCCAAGATGCCATTGGGACTGCTCATGAATGTATTCATAGCATAAATCAGAAGCATCTTAAAGCCTTTATTCTTAAACTAGATCTACAAAAAGCTTTCGATTGTGTCAATTGGGACTTTCTGAGACTGATCTTAATCCAGGTGGGATTTGGGACTCAACTGACAAGCTGGATTATGGAATGTGTTAGCTCGGCATCACCAGCTGTCTTAGTAAATTGAGAAGCCACACATTTTTTCAAGATTGGAAGAGGACTCCGTCAGGGATGCCCACTCTCTCCCCTTCTCTTTGTCCTTGTGATGGAAAGCTTGAGCCTATTATTAAAATCTAGTAAATTTGAAGGCTCATTATCTGGAATTAAAATCACTAGATTGACGAAAATCTTCCATCTATTTTTTGTTGATGATGTGTTACTGATGAAAAATGCAACTTTGCAGGAATGGTAAGAAATCAAACGCATAATTCAATTATTCTTCTCGACCTCTAGTTTAAAAGTCAATCTGGACAAATCGACTGTTCATTTTTCGGGCTTGGAGGAGGTTGATCTTATTCCTTTCAAGCAACTGATTCCTTATAAGTTCACTGCACTTGATAAGGGGTTTAAGTACCTGGGGTACTTCCTAAAAGCAGGTCGTCATAAGATTGAAGATTTGAAGTGGCTCATAACAAAAGTAGAGAAAAGGATTAGTCATTGGAGCTTCAGATGGTTGTCCCTGGGGGGTAGATTTACACTTTGCAAAGCTATACTTGAAAGCCAGCTTGTGTACTGGCTTTCGCTTGCTGCTATCCCCCGATCCATCCTCCATAGATTAAGGAAGATTATGTTTAACTTCCTGTGGAGAGGGAACGTTGATGCATCACATCTCCATCTTGCAAATTGGGATTCACTCGCTCACCCAAAACGTTTTGGAGGTTGGGGTCTTCTAAACATTTATAATTTCAGCAGTGCACTTGCTGCTTCAACACTCTGGAGAGTCCTTACTACTGAAGGACTGTGCAAAAGGTATTAAAAGAAAATTACCTACGCTCAACAACAGTTGATACTTGGCTCCGTTCGGACACCTTCACCCAACCGACGACTTCAAAAATGTGGAAGGGACTCCTAAAGTCGATTCATCTAATAAATAACTGGCTTAGCTGGAAGCCAGGGCCGGGGTCCCTGGTGGAGATTGGGAGAGACAGAGTACTTGATTTGGGTATGATATCTCTTTTGTCCCACAACCTTCTAACTATTCTGCACCAAAATCATATCTCGGTTCTTGCACAAGCATGGAAATGTCAGCCTCACGTTCAGTCATAAGACCATTGGTTGGATAGCGCTGAACTAGGAATTTTGGGGGACTTGGCAACTGAGTGGGAGCACTATAGGCGGGCACTTCATTCATTGGGGATCTCTTTAAATGATTCTGTTGACGAATTACTTTGGATAGGGGGGGATCGATCCAGGATACTCAATTCAAAAAATATTTATCTAGCCATTTGTGACACCCAAAACTTCCCTATTGCAACTGGATGGCGCAATAATTTTTGGAAATGGGATTTGCAACTGAAAGTCAAGATTTTCTTGTGGCTGGTAGCAAATGATAAAATGCTGACTTGGTCAAATCTCTAGAGAAGAGGGTGGGAAGGACCCAACATATGCTATCTCTGCAATTACGATTGTGAAACAATTGACCACATTTTCGTTCATTGTTCCTTCACGAAACAGGTGTGGAACAAAATTAAATCATTAAAATTCACATCGCAGAACTAGAGAGGAAGCAATCTGGAGGATAGCCTTACTAAATGGACGGAATTCATGCCTGTTTATCCAAATTTAGCTCCTTTAATCTGTTGAAATGTCTGGATAGAAAGAAATGAAGCGTTGTTTGAAGAGAAAAAGCCATCGATTCAGTCAGTTGTTATTCGCTCAATTGGTGCCATTCACAAATCTGAGGAACTTGTTATAAAATCTTCGCTGCGTTCTTGTTCTTTAAATCAGATAGTTGATTTTCCTGTTGCTTGTTTTGATGGAGCAACAAAGGCAGATGGGCAGTGTTGTGGCGCTGGAGGCACAATTAGACTTTCGTCCTCGCTGATTCATAAGTGGTACATGAATTGTGGTCCAAGAACAAACACAAAGGCATAATTACTTGGCGCTTGGGCTACCTTATACTTAACAAAACTACTTGCGCTCCCTAAGATTCAAATCCTGGGTGATTCAAGAGTTATTATTAACTGGTTGAATGAAAAAAGCAAACTTTGAGTAACCTCTCTTGAAGGATGGAAAAATAGAACTCGATTACTCAGGAACTCTTTCGAAAGCTTTCAAGCCTTCCACATTTACCGATAATTTAACAAAGAAGCTGATGCATTATCTAAAAAAGCATTAGCCGAACCAAAGGGTTTCATCTCTTTTCATTTAGGAAAGGAAGGAGGCGAGAGTCATCGCCAAATTATCAAAATCTACTAATTTTTTTGGCTCTCATACTCACTGTTTTTGTTTCATGTTTGACTGTTCCTTTTGAACAGGATTTGAGTGATTTAGCACTGAGGGTATTAGCTTTAAATGAGACAATTGTTTTTGGATATTTCAGACTTAGTTTATGGCTTGACTTAGCGCATGGCACCTTATCACCCTGTTTTTCACTATTTGTACTTTGCGGATGCAAAAATTATATTTGCTTAATATAATTTGTGAAATTTTCTACTGGAAAAAAAATAGAATGGGATTCAAATTTTTGTCATGATAAATTCACATGCTTATGGATTTAGTAATATTTAGAGCAATAATAGGCCACTTCTATCAGACAAGACATTTTAGCTACTAATATATTAAAACATTAATTATAGACCAATGAAGCTTAATGATTATTGGGTGTTTCTTTTCACTTTTATCGGTACCCAAACCTAACTTTCTATTCTATGAATATTTTCAAAGGCAAAGCAATAGATAAGTTGATCAGAAATAGGAACAACTTTTAAATTGGAAAGAGGAGTGAACAACAATTTTATGAAAGCCAAAAACAATTTTGATGCTTTATCTTTTCGGGAAAAATGTATCGGCGAGTTTTAAAACATATACGTGGCATTTACTATTCATTTTCCATGTTAATTGGAAGTTATTACGCCGAAAGGCGTACACCTATTGACAATGGGCATATTTAATAGGTGTTTAGTGCTTAATAAGTTTTCTATGGACATGATTAAATATGGTTGGAATATTCTTAGTAGTCACACAAAATAAATGGCTGTGATTTCAATCATTAACTTCCTAGCTATTATAAAGACATCAGTTTATGCGTTTACTTTTTTACATTTACCTAATCATATTTAAAAATTACTTTGACAGCTAACTGATTGCCACGTAAGTGATTAACAAAAATTAAAATATTAACACCAAATAAATGAAGTCCAACAGTTTATTTGTTAATAGATAATAAAATTTAATATATTCTTTTAAGGATTCTTTTCATCTTATCAGCCTTTTGGCGTTCACCAACAGCTATTTTGCTGCTGTGCTAGTTATATTCTCCGACCATTGGAGCACATGCTTTTCTTTTTTGTTATCGAAGTTTATTTATCACTTTTCTCGAAGCTCTATTTCTACTTTCATTAGAGTTAAAGTTTATTTTTACTTTGATCAAAATGAACTTTCCTTCACCACAACATTATCAACGGACAAATTAAATTTTATTGGAGTCAAAAGTTTAATTTTGCTCCGATCCATGCCATTAGTAGATAACTATCACTTTTATTGAAGTTCTATTTTCACTTTTGCTTCCACTCCGTTATCAAAGGTTCTTTTTACTTTTCCAAAAAATGAAAGTGTGAACCTTCCTTCGATAATTCAAAGCTATTAGAGTAAACTCGTGACTTTCGTTTGAATAGAAAGTAGAATTTTGACTTGGATTAAAGTAAAATATTTTCTTTGGAAACATTAAGAAGTTGTTTTTTGAGATTTTAACTTAAAAATTTTTGAACTATTTTTTTAATGAAAATTCAAACAAGACAAAGAACTTGTTTCTAGAATAATTTTTTCATCGGACTTGGAAATGTATGAATTTCATAAGAGAAAAAAACAAAAATTGAAGAAGAGAAAGAAAAGTGGTACTCATTTTTTTTTTGAATTTGTAAGGTGTGTTGAGGTCTCAACATGGTAGTGATGCTAAACGTTTAATCATTGTGAAATCCAGCCTTAGGAAAAAAAATGAAATGATAGACTTAGGACATTTGCATTATTTTCTTGGTTTCCAAATCTTGAAAACTAAGGAAGGAATTTCTCTTCCTAATATAAGTATGCATGTGATCTTCTTCCTCACTTTCACATAGAAGATTGTAAAGCAACTCCATCTCCCTTTCATTATGGAGATGAACTTTCTATCACTTTACTACACCCAATGTAGATGTCACTTTGTATTGTTAGTTAGTTGGTAGCCTTTTGTATTTGACTCATATCCATCTTGATATGTACTTTGCTATCAGTCTTGTTGCCCCATATATGCAAACACCTAATTAGAGCCATTGGAAAGAACAAAAATAGATACTTCACTACATCTAAGGTACAATTCAGTTTGGGATACTTTACAAATTAAGGGTGACTCTTTTGTCGGTTGGTTTCACTCATTTCTATTGGGTTGGGGACCCTAATGATTATAAGTCTACTGCAAGATATATTTTCAGTCTTAGTTCTAGACTTGTCACTTGGGCTTGTAAGAAGCAATTTTCCCTTGATATTTCTTTAGCAACAATAGAGTATCATAGTTAGTGCAAGTCAATAAGCCCTATGGCTTTGGTAGATTCTATTCATAGTTTGGATTCTAGTAGTATCATTTGAACAACTTTGGTGCAATAATCAGAGTTCCATTTAGCTCACCAAAGGTCTATTTCAACATCAGTGCAACAAACAAATTGAGCTACATATGCACTTCATTAGAAATATTTTTCAGGATTGCATTCTCAAAGTGAAATGTTTCCCTACAATGATCAAGTTGTACATATTTTCAGAAAGTCTCTCATGGAAGCGAAGTTTTTTAAACTTCGATTTATGTTAAGAATTCAAGAATTTGTCATTAAAGGGGCATAGTCTCTATTAACTTCTTCCTTCTCCTATTATGTTGTTGGCTCGGGATTTTAGATCTAGGGTTCGAAAGGATTTACAAAAAAATACCCCATTTGCGTCGACGTATTCAATATTCAAGGACTAAATAAGGTCTCACCCGAGATGGGCATGAGAATCACAGAGACCGAATGTTTGTGCATAGCATGAAGGAACAATACAAACATGAAACACTTAACTAAGAGCCACACATTATATAATACTTATTCATATCAACATTCATACAAGTAATGCGCAGTCTAACATCTATAACAACATACATTCATATCAGAGTACATGATAGAAAGGATAAACTCGGGCCTCATGCCTTCTTTCATTAATCACAGTGAAACCTTCATATACATGGAGGGTCGTAGACTGCGCAGAGACTCACCAAGCTTAAACTTGAGATCAAAGATTCAAATCTCGATCTACTTTCTGTCTCATATTCTATTTTCATCTCTACAATTACATGTTCACATGCATTCCTTATATGTCTATAGGAGCATGGAAACCATAACAAACTTGTCATCTCACTAAAAACCTCGACCACGATCAATCGACCGGTTAGAAAAATGGTTACAATCATTATGTTGATGTTCAAAGATTTTATAGGCATGGGATCTTTACAAGTCCTTGAGCACCGTGCAAAACTGGTAGATGGATGCAGTAGAAAACTGGTTGGTGTAGGCACTAAATCTTGGTGCTGCATGCTACAAAACTCGTGGAACACATACAGTGCATAACTTGTGGCGTGCGCATGGTCTTGCCAAAAACTTGGTGCCAACAAGCCCCCAACAATGTTATTTGGCTCATCCTTGAGCCAATGAACTTCAATACGGTGCGATGAAGGCTATGGATGGCACCTTCTTCGTTAGCTTGACAACAAGGTTTTGGAACTCAGAGTCTATCTCATAAAAAATATCCATTAGTTTCTTCATGTTCTTGCAAAATTTGTCAACCTCTGTTGCTGTGGTTGACACAACTGTCAACTTAATCTGTGCACCCAACTCTATCACTAGGACTTCCCTTGCATGTGCATATGCAAGTGCATAGTGGTGTTGTTGGGCTCTATCTTGTGCTTCCAAAACAATGGTTGTCAATGTTTGTTGGTAAAAGTGGCCATACACAATTTGTCAGTGAAGGCCAGATACCTCTTTCATGGCCTCCTTGCGCTTTACGAGTGGAAGGGAGGTCAGTGCATACTTCTTCTTGTTGATTTGTGCCTCACTTACATGTATGCAATATTCAATTGTGTTGATTTCAAGGGAATTTTGTAGGTGAGTCTAGTGCTAGAAGCTATACGCAATGACCCTTGAGAATCCTTGCATGCACGCTTGTCCTTGGTGCAACAAATTTTCTACGGCCACAATATTTTGTCGCAACTCCTCTTACTCTAATGGTGGTGTGCTCTTCAATCTTTGTTCAAGCTCTACATTTTGTGCCTGCAGTTGTTGCAAAACTTATTTCACCTTGTTGAGTTTTTTTTTGCTTAGAGGTCAAGAGTTGCCTTATCCATGCTAGGAAATTGGGAGTATGCTTCCTCTACTGCACTGATCAACAATGTGTGCATAGATACCTCTAATTCATGGTGTTATTGAATGACCTTGTGCATAGCTACCTCCTGTGCATGTCTTTGCTGGGTTTCTTGGTGCATAGTTATCTCTTGCTCATGATTTTGCTGCAGCTCTGTATAGGAATGGATGAGTGTGTGTTGTTTATCCCCCAACTCATTCATTATGTCTGTCATGAACACTTGCAGGTTCTGTGAAGGTACCTGTGCCAAGTCCAACTCCACATAAGGCAATGACGGAGGCTCTAAACTTGTGGATGTGTCATACATTGTTAGGGATAATGGGTTGAGTCACACAACCCTTTTTGCATACTACTATGCGATGTTGTAGCGCCAATGGTGCTACATGTGACCATCTAGTCTTGGTGCCCGAGGTTGATCGATGGGATAGTAATGCAGAGTGTGCGGGGGAGATCACCCAATTTTTTGTGCCGAATCTTGTTGCAATAGTTGTTTATGTCCAAATTATATTGGAGCACCTTGACGATGCTGTGAATTGGTTTTGGGGAAGGCCCTGGATCCTGCCTTGGATCATTAGTTTTCCTCCATATGGTGGGTCAATACTCAACACATGGAGGACTTTGCTATCGTCTGAGAGGGGATTTCCTCTTCGATGGAAACACGGCTAGTCGACAGTGACGAACTAGATACACACAATTCTTATCTAGACTATGAGGTTTTGATTTGTGTCATCTATGCTTGTTTTCCCTTACTAGGTGGAGTGATCCCCGTGTATGGCTGCGCTAGTTTCCTTTGGAACTTTAGTTGCTTACCTGCCCCTTTGGATTTCTCTTCCTATTTCCGCTCTTGCCTCTTCTTGGTTAGTGTTTCCAAGAACTCTAATTCTTCATCTACCATGGGTTGCAATGCCTCTGGCCACTCTGCAATGACATGTTGAATTTATTCCTCGGTAATACAAAAGGGGAGAATCTAGACATGAGTTTGGGGATCTATAAGTGGGGTGATGAAAACATTATGGAAATCACATTCTAATTGAAGATAGTTCTTGCACATGTCAATGAGGTTTCTTTTTATGCAAAAGGATTGTGTAGTTGCATGGATCATTTGTGTGTACCATATTTGAAACATCATGTTGTTCTCACATTAGTGTTCCCGTCCTAGTTGTATTGTAGCTCATTGAATTTGGGCACGGGGAAAGCTTCAATAACTGTGGTGTTGTATTTCAAGCCCAACAACTACCATACTATCATTGCAAGTAGGACTAACATCCAACTACAGTGAAAATCCTTGCCATGGTCTTGTGCATCCACACAATCCTAGATGAACTCGTTCATTAAGTATCGTGTCCAACACTTCTTTATGCCTTGGACACATCACTCGACTGTTAGGATTATCCCTAGTGGGTACTCATGTTTTTGACACTTGCACATCATTTTATAGGCCAATACCTACATAGTGAAGAGAACATGGTCATCATTGATAATAGAAATAACTACATCTCTCGATCCCCTGTGTGTACCATACTTTTGGTACACTTTGTATTGCTTGGAATCTTGTGCTTCTATTGCGTTAGTAAGATCCTCCCCTATAATAGGAAGGCCCAAGACTTGGAATATTGTATCAACGTCAACTTGGTATGGGAAATCTACCTAGAGGAATCCTCCATGCAACTTTTCGAGTAAGAACTTGACACATGAATTGATATTTGGGATACACTCGAAATGGGGGACATCCAATAATGTCATTATCCCCAGCTTGTAGAGGGGCTTGCTCCATGCCTTGGGTACCACGTTCCCTCCTACAAGGGTTTCTGTATAAGCATCGAAATGTAATTATGGGAACTACGCCTCGTCCTAGATGTTGTAATATTCATACTTGAGGCTGGGAACCACGCTTAACAAAGGTCCTTTGATGTTCACCTCACTATGGATTGCAACCTCGGGAATATGTGCTTCCTTTTCTACCTTCACTTTAACTCATGCTTTGGGATTTCTTAAGGAGTACATCATCTTGATCGACTCTTCGCTCAGCTGAATTCTTGTTCTGCTACAGCCTTCT
This sequence comes from Picea sitchensis, assembly GCA_010110895.2. Taxonomy (NCBI): domain Eukaryota; kingdom Viridiplantae; phylum Streptophyta; class Pinopsida; order Pinales; family Pinaceae; genus Picea; species Picea sitchensis. The sequence goes on along the minus strand of SNQJ01S0002117.1, from coordinate 451,957 downwards.
CCTGAGCTATGCTCTATCTCACTGTCCCAACCGTGACATGGAAGGGTTGCGTGCGCTGAACACTTGGCATAGACATGCTCAATCCAAACTGCACATGGATCTAGTTGTTATAAACTTGGCTCTTTGCTCACTCTGAACATTTCTCTTGGCTCACTTTGAACTCTACAATCGATGAATAACCATATAGTGGTGTAGTGGGGACGTTAAATACTTGTGCATGCACTCCCCTTCATTAATGTCACTTTCCTGTCTCTCCACTCAGATTTTCACTCGTCTTTAATGATGACCAATGATACATTTTCCTGCCATAACCGTCGACGTGCCCTTTCATAAATGATGTTATAACTATTTTCTTTCTTCGTGCCATCGTGACCTGTAATATCCCAACCACCTATCTCTTTGTTGCTTTAGGAGCATATGTTTCTTGTCATCCACTTATGGGATCCAAYTGTCCTATCCTTTAGCATTTAATCTGGCAATGAACCCTTAAATTTTTCTAAWTATTCTAAATCTGCGTGGGTACGAACTATCATATCCCACTAATTACRTAGATCTTTCCTATCCTATTAATCATTGCATACTTCTAATTGCATTTACTCCTACTTACCTAACTCCTACTCTATGCTAACATTGAAACTTCATCCATTAATGGTGCATTCAACCCCTGCAGGCCATAACATTCCTTCAGTCGACTACCATTGATCAATCCTTTGAGGAGCTGACCCCAAAGCATCACTAACTTTGTTGTGCTAGCCTCACTGATGTATACAAGCCTAAAGGGTCCTAACCAATTAATACACAACTTACCCGAGTGCTTTAGGAAATTTCTATCATATAGTAATACCAAATATCTTGGTTGTAGAGTTCCTTCATGAAGTGCGCTCCCTAATCACTCATCAACATCTTCGAGCATCCAAACTTGGTGATAATATTCTAAAAACTAAATCACGCAGCTATTTTCACAGTATAATCCTTTACCGATGTAGCCTCTGCCCAACAAGTCAAGTATTTTGTCACAGTGATAAGATACCACACACTAGTTCTATGCGTTGGGGGATTGATCATCCCTACAAAGTAAATTTCCAACTTCTCGAATGGATTTAGCACGATGATAGGAAAGAGGGGAAATTCATCTTGCCTTGATGGATTCCTGATCTGTTGGAAAACATCACAACACTTACAATAATCCTTCAATTCTTTAATTAGTGACAACCACAATAGTCCCACATGCAACACTTTCTACACAATTTCCTTCTCTGTGTTATGTCCACCAACAATTCCTTCATGCACCTCGTAGAGAACCATGTCACACTCATACTCCAACACACATCTGCACAAATTCCCATCAGCACTGAGTTTGTATAATTTCCCTGTAATAAACTGGTAATCGATGTTCTGGGTTACCAATTGTTCGCACTATTCTTGTCTATGCTTTTCCAATGCCTTTCCTATTGTAAGGTATGCCACAATCTCTGCAAGTTAATCAAACACTGCCTCAACCCTGAATATCTGTGCATTAGGTAACTCATTATCCAAACTGCCTCCAATTTCCCTTAACTCTATTCTTGAGAGATGATCATGCCCCAAATTGTGCTTGCCAAGTTTTAACACTAATTCAAATTCAAACTCTTGGAAGATTAGCAACCATCGACATATCCTCCCCCCCAACACTAGCTTGTGCACCAAGTATTTGAGCATTGAATGATCAATAAAAAATTTGAAGAGAGTGTTGAGTAAGTAGTGTCTAAATTTATGCAAGGCATAGACCATAACCAATCCTTCATGCTCCATGGTCGTATAGTTATTTTCGGGATCAGACAACTTTTTGTTGGAAAAGTATACCATATGATCAATCTTATCTTCTCTTGGTTACAAAGCACTACACCAAGTGCAATGGAAGATGCATCCACATGTACCTGGAAGATCTTGGTCCAATTTGGAAATATCAAGATTGATGTGGTCACTAATCTCTCTTTTAGTGTGTGTGACACCTCCCAGCATTCCCGTGTCCATACATACTTGGTATCCATGTGCAATAGCTTCTCTAATGGTGCAACAACATTTTCATTTCTTATGAACCATCTATAGTATCCTATATGTCCTAAGGTTGCGTGCAACTCCCTTATGGAGGTTGGGGCTAACATGTCCAAAATCACTGCAATATTCACTTGATCAAATAACAAGCCTTCCTTGTAGGTGACATATCCCAATTAAGTCTCAAATGGTGTACAAAAGATGATCTTTTTCAGGTTTAAAGAGATATGTAACCGCTTGCATCTGTCCAACATTAACTGTAACACTTGCATATGCTCTTTGACCAAGTTGAGCACCATCCAATCATCTCAGTATAATTCCAAAAATTTATGCATGAACTCTTTAAAATATGCGACAACAATCTTGGAGAACATCACAGGTGCATTCTTCAGACCAAATGACATCACGATGTATGCGAATGAGCCCCACTCTATAAAAAACATGGGCGTGTCTTTGTCTTCTTCTGCGATCCGCAACTGGTGGTAACCTGAAAAATCCATTCGCAAATGAATAAGATTCGTGCCCACCGACATTCTCCAATACTTCATCTATAAATGGTGTAGGAAAGGGATCTTGTACACATGTTGCATTGGGGATTTATAAGTCTACACAAATCTATATATCACCCGTCTTTTTTGTTTGCAGTACCATTGGGCTAATCGAGTTGGATTCTTTCACTAGGACAATGATCCCTACATATAGCATGTGATCCAACTCCTTGCGCACCTTAAGTTTATACTTCATATTCAATGGATATGGTTTATTTTTGACCAGTTTGGCATATGGTTTCAGGTGAATTTTCCTCTCTCCTAGGGACCCTGCGATCCCCTTCATCTCAAAAAAAATTCTTGGAAATAGGTCCTCATATTCTTTCATCAAGTCCACCACTTGCATCACCATTTCCTAATCCCAGTAATCCTTAATTATCACCATCTTCAGTGCCTCTTCCGTGCATATATTGTGTTTCTTCATCTTTAACGGTCGTGTATAGTTCGACACAGTTCTACTAGAGGAATTTCCTTGAAATGCATGCTCACCCTTGGTTTCATTGATCTGTAATCTCAGAGGGTCCTCTTCATGTGCATCTTTGTTATCTACTTCCAGTAGTACATTGGCTAATTTAGTTTCACCATTGGCTTTTGATAGGCACAAACTACCTTTTGCACAGAGTCTCTAGGTTGCTGACTAAATATGAAAGTCTTGATCTTCAACAATGTATCTCTTTGCGCAGGGACCTTTGAAGTAAACTTAAACATTATGCATAATTGATTACTTACTCTTTCCCAGTCCTTGGTCTTCCTCCTATCCTTTTCCTGAATGTACCATCTTTTGGGGACCATATCCATAGTGTGAATAATTCCATGGACCCACTGCACTTGATGTATTTGCTTAATTTTCCAACATCGCTCACAAAACTAAATGTGTTCCTGTGGATCGTCTATCCCGTTTTACCTACTTACCAATTCAAATTCGGTCAGGGGATGAAACCTTACTTTGATGCACTCTACCACCTGTGCCTAGTCCTGTAAGTTTGCATGGTGCGTCGCCCAGCAACGCGCATGTGTTCCCTTCACTATTACATCCATGGCCTGAATCCTTTGGGCCTCAGGCACACCATATTCCATTTGCACTATAAATACATCTATCGGGCATGTCCCATCAAATCTCGGTATGCCAGACATATCCATTCCAACCCAGTGCACTTCTTTTGTGATTCATGCGCTTCTCCTAGTCAAAATTTCATATAGTTCATTATGCCATCATGTCATCACATCCTATGAATATGTGTCATATGAGAAGACACTCCTCCAACTCATCTCACCATCAACTGTTGGGTTTGCATAATACTCCTTGCACCCTGTGATGTTGTATATATTCTCAATGATCAAGATTTGTGCATCTTCATTTACTAGTTCCTTGTATCTGTCACCCTCGACCAGATCCAATGGAGCAATGATGCACATAGTGTCCATCTCAAAGGACATTTACCTTTTGTTCATATTTAATATGGAATTTTTATCGAATGCCTAGTCAATTCCAAGTAGAGTTGGGTAGGGGTTTGAATCATCCATAATATCGATTACTTCGAAATCTGCATTTGTTTTTATCCTATCAATGTTAACCTCACCCTTCTCTAATGTGCCAATAGGATAGATCCTGTACTAATTCACTAGTCTGAGTTGAATGGGAGACCACGCCAACTTTGGTTTTCCCATCAACTCCCATGATTTCTTCGAAAAAATGTTCACATTAGAGCCCTAGGTCCAAATGATCCCTTCCATCTCATATTTTCCTAATTCATCTATCATTTTGAACTCCTTTCTCGTGCGCTTCCTCCTACTAATATGGCACACATACCTCTATGGTAGAGGGGAAAAAATATCTGTTTTGTTCTCACCTTTCTACATGCATATTGTCAACATGTGGGTCAATTTCTTGGTAATTATGGGATCACCCAAATACCTTAAGACAACAACGCAAGAATTCACTTACCTGGTCCTGGGAGTTAGTCTCTTGGTAAGTATCGCACTATGCTTCTTCATGCACCGCGTGTCACAACATTTCATGTGCATGTATCTCATACATACATCACAAATATTTGTGTGGATATATCTCATCCATACATCACAACACATCACACGTAGGTATCTCAGCCATACATCGCAACTCCACGTGTGCAGGTATTTGGTCCATCACCTTTTGTTCATCGCACATGAATTGTTTTTTCTGCATAGTATGAAACTTAGGAAGTGCATGTCGCTTTCCTGATTTTTTCCTCTAACTATTGTCCTGAGCACTCTCCTTTATGCAAGTCGGTCCTTGTGTTGATACCTCCTTGGGTTACTACCCGTACATCAAATTTTGTTCGTTGTGCGAATTAGCAGTCACCATGTTGTAGTGCCCCTTTTTTTCTTCCCATTTTTCCAATAAATCTAGGCAATCCTCTGTGACATGGTCTGCATTGTGGAAATATCCACAAAGTGCATGGGGTTGGTACAAAAACGTGTCAAGTGTCTTGTCTCTCCACAGTTGAAACAAGTGGGTTGTCTACCTCCTCCCCCATTGTATCCTTTGCCTCTTCCTCTTCCATATCCTCCTCTCTCGTCTCCTTGGAATCATCCTCTATCGAAGCCTCCATGGTATCCACCGTTATTCTCCTCTTGGACTCAGTAAGAATCTGCAGTATGCTCCTTTATCAAATTCATCAACCAACAATTGTTCACATAGTTCCCCATAGATTTGTAGAATTCACAAAATGGAGTGTGTGTGTCATGTTTTGGTATTTATGTAGGGTTCGTCAATGGAGAGGTTTATGAACCCATTGTTTACAAATCTAACACCAATCAGTCTGTGGCCCAGTTGGAAACAGGTTCAACGCACCGATCATTGTGTAATTTCCCAATGCATGACACTCACTTCGATGGTGATCTTCTGCGTGACACTTGGTACACTAGACATTCTCGTGCCCCACTTTCACTTTTTCCATGTATTGCAACTGTATGGTGAGGTTCGCAAGTTGGGATTGCACCTACACCAGTCTTTCAGACGTCCTGCCACCTACCGGAGTAGAATCTAGATGCATTGCAATATCCACGGCTTCTGACTGAGTCATCACTTTTTGCTGTGAGAGAGGAACCAAAATGTGAGGGAGGAGTCCAACAATAAACCATTCCTTGTGTTGGACATCCTAGATCTGAAAAGTGAGTTTATCCAATATGATCTAGAACCATTGGTCATAGTCCCATATAGGTTCTCCAATTTCTTGCTTAATCTCCTTAATCTTGATTATACATTATCACTCTGACTTGGGTTTCTGGAATTCTCTAAGGATATTTCTCTTTATCTCTTTAAGGGACCTTTCCTATCCTGCCAATGTAGTAACTTTATACTTCATGTACCACATCAAAGATCTATCTCTGAATGTGGTCTCCAACTAGACAATCTTAGATGCCTCATGTGTGACTCGCTTCACATAATAGATTGCTTTACAAGAATGTTGTTTTGCATCATTTCTTCCCATCCCATGAATCAAGAGAAGCCTAAGGGTTGAATTGTTATTAGCCATATTTGAATCGAAACTTGATATTCTTGTCTGACTGCTACTAGTTGTCACTATTAGTGACAAATATTATGAAGTGTTGCTGACTTAGATCTCCACTCCACTTGTTTCTTCTATGTCTCTTGTTTATGAACTTTCTTATTCTACTTCTATCACCTCTAGAATTTCTTATTCGGTTCTTTCTTCTTGGTTAAAAATACACAAGGGGGGTGCTTCAAATAGGGGTTCCTCCACGCTATTTCATCTTCTTTAATGATGGATCCAAAAGAGTTTCCTATCTTGAGCCACACAAGCCTCCTTCCAATATCCAATATCTCTCCACTTTCTTTGAGTGCGCCTTCATCACAATATTCTATGCCACCGTCACTGCTACTTTGTGTCTCATTTTCCTCTGATTCAAATCCATTTCTCATTAGCCAAGGGGATCTAACCTTATTTTCTACAACTCTACTACTAGTTTCTCCAGTATTCTCTCTCGATACCTCTTTCTCTACACCACGTTTCTTTGAAAACCTTTGTTCTTCTGTGGTTATGTCTAGCACATATCCTTCTCCCCACATCCTTCTGGCGCAACTTCTCTTCTCTTCATATTAAATATTGCTCCTTGTTTGTCACCCCTTACTCTCCTTTCTTTGATTTTTTGTTTAACTTGCTTCCTCATATCGACTCTTCTTACATAGCACTCAACGTTTTTTCTTCTCTACTCTTTTGGATACATTCTCTCTTCACCTTATTTCATATTCTTCTATGATATTTTCATCCCCCTTGTCCATGTGGGGGTTTTATTCTTCCATCCTATCAAGTTCCATTCGCATCATCCCCTTCTCCATGAATAACATTTGATCCACAAAGGTATTTCTTCTAATAGCCTTCTTCTAGGATTAAATGTGTTATCATAGGATTTTTACTTGTGCAAAGCCCACCAAAAGATCCCCAAATCTTGCGTAACTATGGAAGAATCTACCACTATCACCTAAGTAGAGACTTCCCTCATTTTAGTGATGGAATAGGTCCATCACAAGGGAGGATTCCCTGGTGATCTCAAGGGATCAAATAACAAGTTTAGTAGCCAATCCTACTACCACCTATCTTGATCACCGAATATTTGGTGTAGGTCAAGGAAAGAGAAGAGGTTTGAAGATGATTTGGTACCTTCCTGGAACAAGAACACTTTGCAACATATATATATATATATATAACAAGTTAGATTGCTATGGCTATTGTAAATTGCAGCAGTTAACCAGTCTTATAACAACAATAAGTAACTTGTAACAAAAACAATAATACGTGCTTAGAAATATCACAATTGACCATTAAAATCAAGCATACAACCAATAGAACATTATCCAATTGTTAGAGGTAATTTCTGAGTGAGTTAAGCCACCTTTGGATGAGTATATGCAACAAACTAATGTTGTTTTAGATGGTTGTAGCAAACTTTTATAAAAACAAAAAGAAATATAGTGAGTTTTCTAGGGTTAGAGTTAGTATATTTAGTATCATGCATGAGAGTTTTGGGAGAGAGGTTCATCAGTAAATTCACCATAAGAGTGCTTTAAGATTAGTGCCTTTCTAGTGTTATGGAGTCTTCCAATGCAACCAAGCTTGAATGTTGATCTACTTGAAACCAAGAGGTAGGATATAAACCCTAAGGTGGAAGCACATTTGGGCCTTAGGTTTTATATCTTGAGGAGAAGGATGTCGAGGGTGTTAGTAAAATAGGTGTGCTCGTTTCACCATAGGCAATATAACAATATTGTCACCCAACCATAGGCACAAAGTCCACCCTTGAGAACATTAACCTTGATAGACATAATAATTCTGGAAGCACTCCAATAGAAAACCAAGGTAGCGCACCTTTCTCCAAGGCTAGCGTACCAAGCAATAATAACCAAAGGCCAAGTAGAAAAACTAAACCATAACCAAGAGAAAGTCCAAACCAAAACCAAAGTGCCAGTTGCAGCAACTACAACTGCACTCTCTCTGCAAACTTGCACACCACTGGTCTTATGCAGTTGTGAGTGTGTATGTGACAAATGAGCTCTAACACCCTCTTATTTATAGTCCTCCAAGTGACCTAACTGGGATGACTTCTACTTCTAGAGAATGATAAATCAATATTAATTATTCTCTTGAGATGACTTGTCTTCTAGGGTTATTATCCAATGTTTTAAGGTTTCTCTCGCTTCTCGGAATATTCTAGTCTTGTCAAAGGTTACACATGGAGGTTAATACCTCCCACAACTACCATAATATCATCAATCCCTCCTATCTAGGGAGGTATTAAAGTAATGGTCTTGAGCACAAACAAACCATTCAATGGGTAGCATCATCATAGGCACACATGCTATCTCATGATCTTGTAGATCAAATCACGAGCAACATCATCACTATCAGTATCATATGATAGCATTAGCTGCATCATCTCTCAAAGCCATACTCCATCTGAGTATTCGAGCATGATGTTGAATAAGTCACTCTCTCCACAAAGTGATACAAGAACCATTCTTCTAATTTAGACATATGTCCTATAAGAATAACTGTTCCAACAGATGCTGGAAGCCACGCCATGGGCTACAAGGACCATTATTCTAATATGGAAATACGTCCTAGAAGAATGACTATCCTGGACCATTTTCCAAAAGGATAATGTCTATCCACCAGTAATATTTCTACCTAGACCATCCTCCACAGGAAGGATGTCTGTCCAACAATAAGTTTTCCTTCCTGGACCATTCTCGACCTAGAGAATGTCTATCCATCAACATACTGACTATCCATCTAGATGGAAATCATCTCCAACACTAGTGATGGTCTCCATGGAAATCATAACAATCCCATCCAATCGAAAAAAACTGTGTCTATCCATAGTAGTACATAACTACTACCTAGTGGTACACAACCACTCCTAGTAGCACACAACTACTAACTAGTGACACACAATTACTACCAGTGGATCACATCCACCACAATAGCATACAACTAGTGCCCAGAGACATATAGTCTCCACAAAAATCATATCATCTGATATCAACAATATCATGATACAAACTGAGTCATCTGGGCCATTCTTCCACTCACATCTATGAAATCTGGAAGAGCATCTTCCCTCAGAAGGTAAAATATCAACCATGGGCTATCTGTACTATTCTTCCCAAGCATGGAAGAATAACTGTCCTTTATTTTTGAACCTGGACCATTCACCTAACTGGGTCATTCTTCCGACACTAATCACAATGCAACCTGGAGAGAATGAGTGTACCCTAGGGAATGTCTGTCCCTGATTGTTGAACCTGGACCATTCACCTAACTGGGCCATTCCTCCAGAACTAATCACAGTGCAACCTGGAGAGAATGAGTCTTCCATAGGGAATGACTGTCCTCCACCAACCTCCAAAACAGACCATTCTTCGAAACTTCTCACAACTATGAACTTCAAAATAATGATTGCCTAGTAAGGCAGACCATTCTACTTGACCACTACTCAGAGTGATTACTATGAAGAATGACTGTCCTAGACCATTCCCCCACACTGGCCACAAGGGGAATCATTGTTTATGGTACATCAACAATCTATCAGACCATTTTCATTACGAAAATGACTATCCGATCTGAACCATTTTCCAAACTAGAAAATGCATGACCGTCATAAATCTCGAACCACTTTCCGGACTGGAAAGGAACTGACCAACCTGGACCATTTTCCGAACTAGAAAAATGAATTTCCATAAATCAATAACATATTAGTGCTCCCTACCAACCTTGGAGTAATCACTTCCTTTTTCAATAAGGAAGTCATCACCACGAGCCCCACCTTGTCCCTTAAGTACGCAAAATTCTCATCTTCGACAGAGGCTTTACCAAAATATCTGCTATCTTCTCATTTGTGGATATATACTGGAGAACCACTTCTCCCCTATGGAATCTATCACAAAGAAAATAATGTTTGATCTCAATGTGCTTCGACCTCTCAAGGAACACTGGGTTATCTGAAAGCTTCACACAACTTTGATTATCACACTATATCATGGTTGAATCCAACACCTGATCAAACATTCAAGAAACCAACTTACGAAGTGACACTGCTTCTGTACAAGCATCACACGCTACAATATACTATGATTTTGCGGTGCTGAGTGCAAAAAATTTCTATTTCTTGCTAGCCCATGACATCATGGCAAAGCTTAAATTGAAACATATCCAATTAGCACTTCTTCTGTCATCTGCACTCCCTGCCCAATATGAATCGATAAATCCATGCAGTTGTATATGATAACTCAAACGTCCCACAAAGAAAATATCCAACTGAGTATTCTCCAAACACATTAACGAGCCAATCGATTATCGATACAAAGATAGGTCTATTGGATCAAAGTCTCTCAACTTCTTCATATCTGTCATCATGGATTTGCAATTCATCATCCATAACATCTGAAGAACCATTTCAATATAATTCCTCTGTGATAGGAATTTTTCACCATGCTTCTGCTGTACATGAGAGGCTCTGTACCAAGTTGCTTGAATCCATACAAGGTCTTCTTCTATATTCATACATGGGTCTCTTTATAGTATACCTCAAAACCTTGAGATTGCTCTACATAAGCTTCTTCCTCAATTTATCTATTGGGAAGAATAGTCTTTTACATCCAACTAATGTAAAATTCAATCCATGGATACTGCAAGAGATATAATAGCTCAGATAGAGGTATATCTGGTTTACTGGTACAAGTTGTCGTCATAGTCTTCTCCCTCCTTCTGGAAGAACCTTTAGTTCCGAATCTCGCAATTCTTCCATTCATAAGTATTTTTCACAATTTCTTACATACATTGTTCTTCATCGCAACTTCCATTCCTTCTGCTTGACTACTTCTAGTGGGTTCAAACCATGCTAGTAATATTATGATTCTTGGTATAATAACTGGTTGTTCTGGATTTTATTTCTTTCTTGGAATATTCATGTTATTCCTCATGTTCCTCTTTAACTTTGGGGTCCATGGAGTCTTCTATAGATTCCATGCCCTTCTATTGAGCGCTCAACACACCCTAAAAGCCTTGAGAAATTCTATCACTTTTTGGGTACCACTTGTTTTCTTTTTACTGTCTGAATTGAGTTCACTATAGAGGGATGGTTTATTTTTTTGTTTTCATGACTCTTATTGATCAAGCCGGATTTGTTTGAACTGGTTAAATGAAACCTTGTGTCTAAAAKTACTTGACATTCTAACTAATAATCTKCAGCTAACATTGCGACTAACGCACTTGTGTTCGACGTCGACAACAAATTCAAGCAGGTAAAGTGGCCACACAGTTACACTAATCGCCGATCGTCGATGCACCATCAACATMGACAAAGTACAAGAGGGATAAACATTGAAAAAATCTATGAAAAACCCCCGATAGTCGATGAAGGATGTGCTTGCTTCGGCTCGGTGAAATCTCAAATAGTTAAAACATTGAATTTTTCTGCATTGAACATATCGTAGATCGCCRACCCTCGATACATTTTCGGCATCGAAATTTTTTCGAGAGAGATAATCCGAGAGCACTTGGGTAAGCTTATCGCTGATCGTCGATCCTTGATAATTTGTGGCGTCGAAAAGGTAGGATTTGTTATTAGAACGATTATCTAAGGAATATTCCCCGATTCTGAATAACACGAGTAAACGAAGACGTCGGTCTCAAGTGCCACGTGTCTTTCTCGCATAGGGGTATTGTATGGTCTGGTTTCATCCCGAGTCATCTTAGGGTTCCATGTATACTAGTCACACCTCTGAGTCAACCTTGCCACGTTAGCCTTGTACGGAGAGAGGGATCAACATTACAGATTTTCAAGGGAGATATCAACGAAAAATGTTTCAAGAGAAACCCCGAACCCCGATCCACCAGCTAGAGTGGCGAAACGATGGGATGTTTTCAACACAAGATACGATTGGATTCTGTCATTTAATAAGCTAGTTAATGATTCACCCCACATACATTGCTACCCCGTGCGTCGATTAAACAACAACAATTTGAAATCACTGATAGGCCACGTTACAACCTGCGCCCGCGTCGTCGACCTACTATCAAATTTAATTTTAAACGTATTGAAGATCTGGCGGTAGATTTTATAGAACCGCACTAATATCTCGAATATAATGGCTGATGTGACAAGGTAAGTTCATCTCTATTTAAATCACTAAAATGGCTTCGAACACTTCTATTCTACACACAAGTTTCCAGTTTCAGATCATTCGAAGAAGCAAAGCGAGCGTCTCAAGTCTATGTTGATTCTTAGACCCTCAAAACCAGGTTAAACAAGCAACAGAGTTATGTGTTAAAGTTTATCAATTCAACGGTCATGATTTGTTATATATGCATTTGATTTTTTGCACAGTCTCTAACTATGTTCTAGCTGCATGGAAAATTCCTCCAAGAAAGCCAACCACCAGACGCTCGCCGAGAGAATCTAAGCGAAAGGAAGAAAAAATTGGTGAAGGTTCTTCCCCTGGTAATGTGAAGCAGTTGGAATACGCTCCCAGGGAGGAGCTAGTCATTAAAACCTCATCAAAGAAAGCTTTTATTCAACCTATGGTCTTCGGTGATACAAAAGTGACCACTGGATCCAAAGTAATGCTCCCACAGTGGGGAGACCCATTCAACACAATCGGCTGGGAGGAGTACCTGGAGTGTATCCCACACAAAAACCCAGATGTAAGGGCGCTCGATGACCAGGTGTTCCCAAATATATGACGGTCATGCTTACACATGGTAGCCTACAAAACTCTAGTTTTTCCATGCACTGAGGTGTTTAATTGGTTAATCGATCACACATATGTGCATAAATGCCTCATCAACGATGAGAATGGTGGGTGTGTCAGAGTTTTTCTCCTGACAGAAGTTCAGAAGTACTATAAGCTCAAGGATCCAGAGGAGCGACTGAACATAGAATTCATGGTAAAGTTCTATGAATTCCACGACACCAACCAATTGATGGCCTCATGTTGGAAGGAGGACAAGACTTTTACAAACCAGAGAAATGGATGGTATGGGACAATTAACTTGAGGGATCCATACATCTACTTGATGGCTCTCATCTGTCGACTTTATGGAGAAAAGGAATGCTCCAAGTTTTCGGAAGCATGGATTCCCCTGGCATACACTATGGTGATATCTGGGAGTAGATTCAACTAGGGAGCAATAATTTCCAAGCAATTGATGATCTGTGTACAACAGGTTTAGACACAGAAAGAAGGAGAAGCACCCGCTTTCCACATGGCCTCGTACCTGCTCGATGTTATCTATGCGAGAAATGTCTTCACCGGCATGAATTTAAGCTGGCATGTTGCAGAAATGCCTGTTTATGTTTACTGCAACATATTATGGGAGAACAGTTACAAAAAATCCTATGCTCTTATTTGTGATCAATTCATCGTCCGACTCTATTTCATTTTATTTAAAAAGGAACGCCCAAGGATGTCTATGAAAACTAAGAAAATGATATCAAAGGTAGGCCACTGGTATCTAGACAAGCACACAACTCATATCAGGGTGTTAGGGGCCACCAGAGCACCACATTTTCTCCCTGCTCACATCCCAGACCATCTTATTTTGGGTGAAATATGTTATCAGAGTATCCTGCAGGGCTATAACGCCACACTAGTCAAGGACAAGAAACGAGCTTTCATACCCTATGGCTTCCACGTGGGGTTTTATCTAATGAAGGAAACTGCTCAAGCTAAGCAAAAAGGGACGAGTCAGCTTGAATTCAGGTTCTCGATAGGCCGGTTCTGCAAGCACGATCCTAAGGGCCTAGTCCTCCAACACACTTCACAAGTTTTGTCCTGTTGGCCATACGCGCATCACAAGTTTGAGGATGGCGTTTTTACAGAATTTACTTAGGATTGGGAAGAGGTAGTGCAGAGGAAATCCAACCTGAACATGACCAGGTTCAAGGCTATGAGCATGGATGAATAGGTGGAGACAATAGAGTAGTTGGCTCAAGAGGCTCTCAGATTTAGGGAAGAATATAGAGCAGTAGAGACCACCGAGGCACAAAGGAGAGGATTTCTCTTACTAGAAGGAGCAGAGAGAATCATTGATCAATTAAAAAATGACTCAGATCTCATAGAGATGTCAAGGATCCCCGTGGATGACCCAATCATAAGCATAGGAGAGGCAAGTGGCTTAGAGCTGATTCGACTTGAAGAAATTACCGCTCCGGAAAAACCTGGAGTTCCATCACCACAGATAAGATCATCAGGGACAATTCCAACATAGCCTAAGGTATCAAGGACGCCAGGTGGAACAGGTGTATCAAATCCATACAAGAGATTGCCTATGACAAGAAGAGAAAATCCATCATGAAGAGGACCACTAAGAAGAGAAGGCTCACGTTAGATAGTTCGATTCTTATCACTATGGAGGAGAATATGCTCAACATAGAACACGCTAAGACATCCAAGCTTATCGGTGCAGGGATGGCTATCACTGATGCCACATTGGATAGAGAAAGGAGAGATGAAAATGAGCTCGCCGCTGCACTTAAGGAGTTGGAGCATCTACACCATTGGAAAAATACTATAAATACTCTACACAGGCCATGATGTTTTTGAGAAGTGTGTTCCAGGATGCTTATGGAAAATTCACAAATGAGTGACACCTTTTCACTGCAGGTATAGCCGATTTCCAGGAAGATACCCTTATGGCACTAGAAACCTACAAAGACGTGTAAAGGTGGTATGAGAAATTATACCAGGCGGTAGAAAGGGTTGATTACATCATTGCAATACAAAAGGGCTGAGACACCAAAGAGCATGGTATTCGGGTGCTAAGGAAGAGAAACATCACTCATATAAGGAAAGAAGCCGAATACTAGGTGAAGATGGCCCATGAACCTCAGCGGGAGATTCAGAAGAAGTGGGCCGAATGTGAAAAGGGCTGGGAAAAGATTAATCGGGAGATGAAAGGCATCTGTCTCCCAGAATTATGCTCACTCGAAGACTTTGTCAACCTGCATGACATAGTCAAGAGACATGCATAATAAGACTCAACACAGACAACATAGATCGTACAGGTGGCAAGCATGGCCCCAGGTCAAGTACAACAATTTATGGAGAATCTGATCAGGGCTCATGCAGTTCTGCAGCAGTTGAGTATTAAAGTAGTCAAATATAGAGAATGGGTAGTAGAAGTAAAATAAATTCTTTCAGCCTCGATGGACCAGCACAGGTTCCCGTATGTGAACACATACGAGGACCTCTTCATCAAGTGGTTAGAGTATGAGAAGAATCATCCACTCCTTGTAAAACCATGAGATGATTCTTAGAGAACAAAGAGATCAAGCGCCACGTGGCGATATTATGTTTTACTTAAATTTTACTTGTAGTATCTATTTTTAGTTAGCGATTCATTATAAATAAAGGGATTGACCTTTTAGCAAAGGTTGATGGTTTTGGAAAGACCCTCATTTTTTGGAATTGTAAAGAACTATTTCTGAACTACCTTAATTGAGAAGTCCTGTTTAGGACCGGAGACAAAATACTGTTTTTATCAAAGGCGTTATATGATTGGATTGAGGAGGAATTACATCCAACTTTATTTCAGTAATTGATGCTGTAACGAGTAAGAGTTTCTAAATGTATTGATAAGTTATATGTTTCAATATTTTTTGCAGTTCTTGTTCTTAATGATGGAAAACAAATCGTTGTGTTAATGTGTGATTAATTTTAGAGCTAAGGAAACTATTTTTCTTCCCATCATCTTATTACATGCGTATTCTCTTATGATAATTGTATCTCAGTCAATAATTGAAATACCAACAATTTCGTGTACTAGTACTAGGCTTGTAACATGTATGAATGTTGTTGTCTGCATGATTGAGCATGAGGGTTATCCCAAGCTCGGCCTTCTTCAGTAGTTAAGACTCCCTTCCACCAGTTGGTTTATACCAGAACACATCATTTTATTAGACTCATCTTATAAAAGAAAAGACAAAAAGAGAACATTTAAACTGAAGAAGGAACTTTCATTGGAAGATATCCTGTCAATCACCACGTAAAGCCCATCGATAAATTGGCTAGATCGAAAGATCTGAAGAGCCATTCCACCATCAAACACTGCAAAATCTAATTGGGCCTATGTGGCGGGTTTGGTTCTTGCTTTTGATTTAAAGGGATTTAGGACCCCTCAACAGAATTGGCGCTAGAAGGAGGGACTGAATGAATGAATGGATAACAAGATTTCTGATATACTATTGTGCATAGCCTACATATTCAAAACAACCCACATGCATGGATAGTCATTCTCAAGACAACCCACATACCGAGAGTACTTCCAAAATGAGTAACTCACCCCAATACAAGGAATAACATCTATTCCCTGAGATACCTTATTCTCTTCCTCACGAGGATTTGAACCAGTTCAGAAGAATCACAAGAGATTACGTCGGGAAAATTGGATCATTACCCTTAGCTCCGTTACTTCCTCGTATAAAACAAGTAAGCAGACCCGTGGTTGACACCCCCAACCGGTTTTTTTTTTTCACACAGTAGAAGACCTGATATATTTCACCCTCACCGAGATCGAACAACCCCTTAACCTAATCCCCAAAACACCAGCTGATAACTACTATGAACCAGATGATTTCGAATCTGAATAAGAAGGGTTTAACTCAGATCACTCGGTTTTGGAATCATATGACATGGAGGATAATAACGATAATAATGAATATAGAGGCAATCCACCTCCAAATAACCAACTCTGGTTGGCCATAGATGCTCTGGAAATCCCGGGACGGGTACATAACCTTCCTCGACATCCAGAAAAATTACTTCCCAAGTTTGACCCTGAAACCTCCAAATTGTCTGAAGACCATATTAAAAAATTCATACTAGTGATAAGACTGATGAACCTACAACATGAGGACATAGTATGTAGAATTTTCCCTTATACCATGGAGAATTCAACCTCAATTTGGTATTTTAACTTGCCCGCAGGGTCCATAACTAGTTTGACAAAGTTTAAAAAAGATTTCTTGGACAAATTTGCAGAAGAAACCACCACATGAGCTTTGATGGCTGAACTCTTTGCCGCCACCATGAGTTCAAAAGATAAGGTTTAAGAATTCAATCAACATTTTACCACTATCTTGAATAAATTTCAAACCGAAGATAAACCTACTAAGGAGTTGCAAATTGAGGTATATGCCAATGCTCTCCCTGCTTCTATTTCCAAGTTTGTGAAAAGAGCTGCCAAACATACCTTAGTTGAAAATTTTGAAGAAGCTAAAATGATTGAGTTCCAAATGAAGGGACACAAAGATGGCCAGGTTTCACTAGTTAAGAAGGAAGTTCAGTCTCCGCCCAGGAAAGGATTGTTGCTGACTAGACCTCCTAGGAAACAAACAGAACAAGGTCCCAAAAAAGGAGACAGAGACATAGAATACCTACAACGGATGATAAAGAAACTCTCGAATGAAATCATAGACATGAATAGAAGTGTCGGGGAAGGAAACCAAGGTCAAAGGCCCTATAAACCCTTTTTCAAGAGAAACCCACCTTTTAAAGTGATTGAACCTCTCCCAACCAACTTAAACATTGATCTAGGTAATGTAGCCTCTGACTCTTTCTATACATATCATCAAGAGAAACATTTTGAAAGAGTCTATCCCCAATGGGTACATGCTATGAATTTGATGGCCAATCGGTTCCTAGACGAAGTTTCCCTTATCGAACAATCAAGCGGCTCAGCAGTAAATATCATCGATCAAGAGGAAGTTGAGCCACCAGAAGAGACAACCATTTTGCTGTGGGATCCTGACTTTCCAATGCCTTCCGATGATATATTTGAGGTTCAAGAACCACCCGCTGAGGTTTTGGCTGTGCAAACGCGAAGTAAGGGTCAGCCGGTCTCAAATGAACTTACCATTGTCCAAACCTCGAGAGGAAAACAAACAATCGATCACTCGAAAACACCTTTTTTCTCCGAAAGAAATCCTATAAACATCCATACACGGGGGTCACCCAAGCTACACTACAACATAGTAGAAGACTTAAAAATATTGAACGTTAATGTGTCAATCATGGACATGTGTAGAATTCCCCAGCAAAAGGACTTTTTGTTACAAGCCTTAAAGTCGGTAGAAGCCCCTATAAAAAGCACTTACCTAGGGGAGGTTCCCTCTCCCACATACCTAAAAAATAAACCAAATGTGAACGCTTTATTTGTAGATAAAAAAGGAAAGCCTTTTGTCCCACCTTTCCTTTTAACGTTTGAAGTCTTCAGAAAAAACCTCCATAATTTTTTAGTTGACTCAGGGGCATCCTCTAATGTCATGCCATTATCTATCTACAAGAAATTAAATGCAGTCCCACTCAAAAGTGATAAACACGTTATACAACTAGACAAAACTTAGGTGAAAGTTATTGGGGAACTCAAGGATGTCATGATCATAATGGCTACACACCCGGAATTTGTTCAAGTAATTGACATCATTGTAGTGGATATACCAAAAGATTATGGGCTACCACTTAGTCGATATTGGTCCGAGGAGTTGAATGGATACTTTAGCACAGACTGGGCTCAACTTTGGTTGTCATTAAAGGGACACACTAGCATGATTAGGATCGATAGGGAAAGGTATCTCAAACATACTGTCACCGATTTAGAAGCCTTCAACGAACCCTCGTCGACAGATTTCCCCGTGCTCGGAAACTACTCCTGCGATTATGATTTTGGCAATTTCTCTCCTCTCTCATCTGATGTACCTCTTACTCAAAACTCTGAAATGATTTTTCAAGTAAATCTACTGGTTGCGGTGGAATAAAGCCTTTTCTATCAAGAACCTCTGCTGGAAACCACAGACAAAGTAGGTGGAGGGGAGGAATTTAGTAGGCATGGAGAAGCTGATGATTTGCGCTCACAAGTTTGGACCCTGTACTTTGATGGATCTAAATCGCAAGAAGGGTCAGGAGCATGATGTATCCTCATTGACCCAAAAGGGAAGCAAAATTTCCTGTCCTGCAGACTCGAATTTGAATGCACTAATAATACTGCCAAGTATGAAGCTTTGGTGCAAGGACTAAAGAAATCCATAGATTTAAATGTTAAAGAACTAAAAGTTTTTGGGGACTCTGAAATTATCGTCAGGCAAGTAAAGAATACTATACATTACAACTCTCCGCACCTAAGGAATTATCAACAAGAAGTGCAGAGGCTAATAGAACGTTTTGAGGTCTTCAATGTTACAACGATTCCCAGGACAAAGAATACTCTTGTTGATTCCCTAGCCACCGCTTCCTCAAGGCTATCCCCTCTAGAAGACTATGAATCCTCTAGGTTCACTATGTAACTACTCTATAAACCATCTGTGCCCAACAATATTTCTAATTGGAAGGTCTTTGAAGGATATGAACAGATCATATAATTCCTAACGCATCAATAAATTTTTAAAGACCTGGCTATTGACGATGAAGTATTCCAAGAGATACTAGTAGGAATTGATTCCCATGAACAAAGAAGTGAAACAGATCACTCTAGTAACAAACCAAAGTTTGACACGATACCGAAAGGGGTAGCCAATTTGGAGAACCTCTTTGAGTTAAGGGAAATATTTAAAGGGTCAAAAAACACAAAGACAGGGAGCTCGTGTCCCATGTACGAGACTATAAATATAGGAACCCCGAAAAACCCTAAGAATATAAATCTAGGCAAGATAGTGTCTAAAGAAGAAAGGAAATCCTATCTCAAACTTTTCAGAGAATATCAAGATGTTTTTGCGTGGTCTTACCAAGATCTGAAGACTTATGACACTCACATTATTCAACACACAATCCCATTAAAATTTGAAGTAAAACGATTACAAAAGAAGCTCCAGAAATACCACCCATCTCTGGAACCCCTCATGTATCAAGAGTTAAATAAATTCTAGATGCTAAAATCATCTTTCAGGTTAGACACTCTGCATGGGTAGCAAATTTGGTTCCTTTCAGGAAAACGTATAGGGAAATACGCCTGTTTGTGGATTTCAGAAACCTCAACAAAGCATCAAAAAAGGATAACTACCTAGTCCCACCAATGGAACAACTCTTGGAGACCGTTTATGGTTCTTGAATTTTCTCCCTTCTAGACAGTTTTTCAGGTTACAACTAGGTTCTAGTTTCAGAGGAAGACCGATTGAAAACTACCTTCCGAACCAAGTGGGGAACATTTTCTTATAAATGCATGCCCTTTGGGTTGATTAATGCAGGGGAAACCTTCCAGAGGGCCATGGACGCATCTTTTCAGGGATTGATCAACAAGTGTGTAGTAGTTTATTTGGATGACGTGATTGTGTATTCAAAGAATAGAGAAGATCACATCCAACATCTAACCCAAATTTTCGAAAGGTGTAGGAAATATGGTATATATTTAAACCCTAAGAAAACTATCTTTGGTGTCGAGGAAGGGAAATTAATTGGCCATATTATATCTCAAGCAGGAATTCGCATAGACCCAGAACGAATTAAGGAAATAACTCAGCTTCCCTTACCCCACAACAAAAAGGCTATGCAATCCTTCTTTGGGAAAATTAATTTTGTGAGGAAGTTCAACCCCGATTTCGCTAAAACTATCAAACCCTTACAAAAAATGATTTGCAAGGATGTTTATTTTAAGTGGGATGACGAGCGAAAAGATGATTTCAACAATATCAAGACTGAAATATCTCAAGCTCCGGTGCTGCGAAGTCCCAATTTTAGCAAAGATTTTTTCCTCTATAATTTTGCCTCTGACCAATCTCTAGCTACAATATTGAATTAGAAGGATGATGACAACAATGAGGCGCCAATCTCATTTATGAGCACTAATCTCCAAGGGGGTGAACTAAATTACCCCACTATAGACAAACAAGCTTATGCGGTGTACAAAACAGTAAAACATTTCAGATCTTACATCCTAAAAAATCACACCAAAGTTATTATGCCTCATCCCGCAGTTCGATCCATATTCACTCAATAGGAGATGGGGGAGAGAAGAGGAAATTGGATGGCAGTTGTTCAAGAATTTGATCTAGATATAAAACCTTCCAAACTGGTTAAGGGATAGGGATTGTGTAAACTAGTTGCAGAAGCTCAAGACCAAGTAAATGAAAACTCCGGGTGGGAGAACGAATTGGCGTTATGGTGCAATGAAGATTTATATGTTTCCCCAGGGCAGGAATCTTGGTATGGGAAACTAATTTACCTCCTGCATCATGGGACTTGCCCAAAAAACCTAAACCCTAAGGAAATGAGAGCTCTCAGAATGAAATCGACACAATATCGCCTCATAAATTCGGTGCTTTTCCACGTAAATTATGATGGGGTACTTTTGAGATGTCTCGAATGTGAAGATGCATATAAGGTTCTGAAGGAGATCCATGATGGTCCTGCAGGTGGACACTTTGCAGGGAATACCACCGTTGACAAAATAGTGAGAGACGACTATTAATAGCCTACTCAGTTTAAAGATGCTCATACATACGCTAGAAACTGTAAAACTTGTCAAATAAGCACATGAAGGGAAAAGAGAGCAGCTGTCCCACTCCAACCAGAGGCCATATCCAGACCATTCGAGCAATGGGGGTTAGATGTCACAGGGGAGATTACCCCGATTTCTTCAAAAAAACATAGATACATACTGATTGCTACTAACTATTTTACAAAATGGGCAGAGGCCATCCCTCTGACTCACATGAATGAAAAGGTGGTAATCCAATTCACAGAACAACAACTGAACACAAGGTTTGGTATGCTTGCCATTCTTGTTTTTGACAATGCCGCTTACTTTTCTTCCACCCTCTTAATAGAGTTTTCTCTAGAAAAATGAATCATAATCAGATACTCTGCAAACTACTATCCACAAGGGAATGGAGTGGCAGAATCAATCAATAAGAACCTAGCGAGGATATTGAAGAAAACAATTGTAGAAAATCAGAGGAATTGGCATAGCTCGCTTCATAATTCCTTATGTGCCAACAAAATAACACCCAAGGAATATATAGGGAACTCCCCATACTTTTTGGTATACGGATAAGAAGCCATTCTCCCGAACGGGATATATCTTCCATCTCTTTAGCATGCTCATGGATCTAGAGGACAACCCTCATCGGTTATTCAACAAAGAATTGATACCCTACTCATGCTAGAAGAGGAAAGGGAGAAACAAAAATCAAGGTTCATCGCTCATCAAAATATAGTTAAAATGTGGTTTGACAAGCATAAGGCCAAAGAGAAGAATTTTGAAGTAGGAGACTTAGTCCTGAAATGGGATAGAGCAAATGAACCGAAGGGAAAACATTTGAAGTTTTAGAATCTATGGCTTAGACCTTTCCAGGTAGCTGAGAAATTTGGGGCAGGCACTTATTGGTTACAAAATCTGAGGGGGGAACCCAACGCCCTCCCGGTGAATGTCCAAACCCTAAAACAATATTTATGTTTAAAAAAAAAAACACGTGTGTGTGTTTTCATGTTATTTTATGATTAAGATAAATGTGTAGGTGTAAGGTAGACTGATTGCAGAGTCCTTTATTTATGTTTTTCTTTTGTGTGGTATTTTTGTGCAATAAATTTGTGTTCCGCAAGGCACTGGTTGACCTTAATCAATATGGTGTAGAAAACTCTGTTCCTGACTCATGCTTACGTGTAACGTAAGAAACCCTGGGCAAATTGCATTTTTGTTTTTCTTCAAAGAGTTATGTATCTGACCTTTGCAAATAAATGACATTGGAAAGTGATGAAGTGTCTGCCTGGTGGTCTAGTAAAACCTAAAGGGAAAGATGGCAAGTTGGAAAGGACCACATGTACTTCTAGACAGAGCTAGGAATAATTTCACCTTAACCATCTCATCTTGCAGATAACATACACCCTCCTCTCCTACTCGCCAGGGCATCTCTGCGAAAAAATAAATCAAATATATCAAATGAGTGCAAAGTAGGAGAGGGTATGCAGATAAATCCGTCGGGGCTATAGAAGCTCGTTGGCAGTGGAGCAAGGTCTGGGGCGTCGGGGTGACTTCGTTGGGGCTATGGATGCTCGCTGGCAACAAAGAAACACCGCAACAAGTGAATGATGATAACTAAAATGGCCCGATACCAGTGAATTATTTTCTCGAATCTTGTCAAAAGGGGGCGTGGGTCATGGTCAAGAGGAGCGAAGGCGGAATAAAGGTTGAAACTCCATAGGTGGGCCCGTATTCACGAAATGGGGGAATTGTAAATGCAAGGATAAGAGAGATTCTGATAAAAAAAAAATGAGTTAGGTACTTAGCCATCTTTTGCATCAGCTAATCCTCGGGAAGGAACAAAGATTATGCTTTCTCCCAGTAAATCGCCATTTTTGAGCGCTCAACACACCCTAAAAGCCTTATGAAATTATGTCACATTTTGGGTACCACTTGTTTTCTTTTTACTGTCTGAATTGAGTTCACTATGGAGGGATGGTTTATTTTTTGTTTTCATGACTCTTATTGATCAAGTCGGATTTTTTTGAACTAGTTAAATGAAACCTTGTGTCTAAAATAACTTGACATTCTAACTAAGAATATACAACTAACATTGCGACTAACGCGCTTGTGTTCGGCGTCGACAAAAAATTCAAGCAGGTAAAGTGGCCACACAGTTACAGTAATCGCTGATTGCTGATGCACCATCGACATCAGAAAAGTACGAGAGGGATAAAAATTGACAAAATCCATAAAAAAACCCCGATAGCCGATGACGGATGCGCTTGCTCGGGGTCAGTGAAATATCTAACAGTTAAAACATTGAATTTTTCTACATTGAACACATCGCCGATCACCGACCCCTGATACATTTTCGCCATTGGAAAATTTCTACCAAATCCCAAACCCCCGGTTTGACCAAGTGGAACAGGTGTACCAAATCCCCGGTTTGACCAAGTGGAACAGGTGTACCAAATCCCCGGTTTAACCAAGTGGAACAGGTGTACCAAATCCCCAGTTTGACTTGATAACCATATATGATGATGAGGAGAGTTCAGAGGTTTCCCTGGTAACTCTAGTATCAATTACAAAGGAGAAGGAACCTAAGAAAGCGTCTACCCCAAGTCCCGATGCTCCATTTCAAAACCTTCTGTAGAGCGACCATGTGTTCGAAAGTGCCTTAGACACTGAGTTGCTCGACCTGGCGGGGACCCAAAAAGGCAGCTCTAAGGATGAGCTAGGATCGGGTGGTTAGAAAGAGGAAGTTAAACAACAAGAAATTGGCACCTCGACAACCGATTACCAAGTAAGTACCAAACCTACCCATGGTTCTTCAATTTTGGCCAATACCTCACCAGCCGATGAACAACAAACAGAGATCGAGCCATCAGAACATATGAAATAAGTTCAGGAACCAATCCTAGAATAGATACACACAACCGGGAGCCTGGGAAATACTCTAACCTGGGGAGAACAACAAATCCCTGAACCTGTTGATGAGTTTGCCGACATACAAGCGATCTCCTATGACAGGAAGAGAAAATCCATCATGAAAAGGACCACTAAGAAGAGAAGGATCACGTTAGATAACTCTATTCTTATCACTACGGAGGAGAAGTTGATCAACACAGAACATGCCAATACATCTGAGCTTATCGGTGCAGGGCTAGCTATCATGGATGCCACATTGGATAGAGAAAGGATATATGGAAATGAGCTAGCCACTCCACTTAAGGAGTTGGAGCATCTGCACCATTTGGAAAAAATACTATCAAGACTCCACACAGGCCACAATGTTTTTGAGAAGTGAGTTCCAGGATGCTTATGCCAAATTAACAAATGAGCGACACCTTTTCACTGCAAGTATAACCGATTTCTAGGAAGATACCCTTATGGCACTAGCAACTTGAAAATATGTGGAAAGGTGGTATGAGAAAACATACCAGGTGATAGAAAGGGTTGATTACATCAACCCAGTACAAAAGGGTCGAGACACCGAAGAACATGTTATTCGGGTGCTACGAGAGAGAAGCATCACCTGGATCAGGAAAACAACCAAATACTGGGTGAAGATGTCCCAGGAACCTCAGCGGGAGATTCAAAAGAAGTGGGGCAAATGAAAAAAGGGCTGGGAAAAGAATAATTTGGAGATGAAAGGCATCTGTCTCCCAGAATTCGGCTCACCCGAAGACTTTGTCGACCTGCATGACATAGTCAAGCGACATGCAGGACAAGACTTGGCATGGACAACATAGATCGCACAAGTGGCAAGCATGGTGCCGGGTCAAGTACAACAATTTATGGAGCATATGATCAAGGCTTGTGTAGTTCTGTAGCAGTTGAGTATTAAAGTAGTCAAATACAAAGAACGAGTAGTAGAAGTAAAATAAATTCTTTCAGCCCCGATGGACCAACACAGGTTCCCATATGTGAACACATGCGAGGACCTCTTCGTCAAGTAGTCGGAGTATGAGAAGAATCATCCACTCCCTGTAAAACCATGAGATGATTCTCAGAGAACAAAGAGATCAAGTGCCACGTGGCAATATTTTGTTTTACTTAACTTGCACTTGTAGTAGCTATTTTTAGTTAGCGATTCACTATAAATAAAGGGATTGACCTTTTAGCAAAGGTTGATGGTTTTAGAAAGACCCTCTTTTTTTGGAATTGTAAAGAACTATTTCTGAACTACCTTAATTGAGAAGTCCTGTTTAGGACCAGAGACAAAATACTGTTTTTATCAAAGGCGTTATATGATTGGATTGAGGAGGAATTACTTCCAACTTTATTTCAGTAATTGATGATGGAACAAGTAAGAGTTTCTGAATCTATTGATAAGTTATCTGTTTCAATATTTTTTGTAGTTCTTGTTCTTAATTATGGAAAGAAAATCGTTGTGTTAATGTGTGATTAATGTTAGAGCTAAGGAAACTATTTTTCTTGCCATCATCTTATTACATGTGTATTCTCTTACGATAATTGTATCTTAGTCAATAATTGAAATACCAACAAGTTCATGTACTAGTACTAGGCTTGTAACATGTATGAATGTCGTTGTCTGCATGCTCGAGCACAAGGGTTATCCAAAGCTCGACCTTCTTAAGTAGTTAAGACTCCCTTCCACCAGTTGGTTTATACCAACACACATCATTTTATTATACTCATCTTATAAAAGAAAAGACAAAAAGAGAACGTTTAAACTGAAGAAGGAACTTTCATCGAAATATATCATGTCAACCACCATGTAAATCCCATTGATAAATTGGCTAGATCGAACGATCTAGAGAACCATTCCACCATAAAACTCCGCAGAGTCTAATTGGGATTCTGTGGCGGGTTTTGTTCTTGTTGTTGAGTTAAAGGGATTTAGGACCCCTTAACACCTTCCTTCCTGAAGATTCCAAATTCTTCCTTTCATCATAGGAACATAGATATAGATGGACAACCAAGGATACTTAAGGCTTATTTTTCGAAGAAGACTTTTTCTAGAGTCAAACTGAATACTTGCTGCTTGTTATGGCTAATACTTCCAATGAAAAACATGGACATATATTACATAGTCTTTTTTGGATTCTTATTCACTGTATCATATCATTTAGGATTAGCTCCCTCCTAATCTCAGATTCATGCCTGAATGTATGCTATTCTTTTGGAATTATGTAATCATCTCCCTCCATCTGAGAGAGTCCATGCTTCCGTCTGCATCCTTACTGCGTTATGCAAAGTGTCACAAGTCTTATTCTAGTTTCCTCTTGATTACATAGTTATTTATAGTCTGACTCCTTCTGGGCCTCTTCAAGTTTGATTTTGATTGTGTCCTATATAGATGTTTGTTACTTATATAATAGATTCCTTAGAAATTTGTCACCAAATATTGTCAATGTACTTCATCTTTTTCATGTACATTACTTCACCCTTAGTCATCATAAAAAAAATCCTTATCTTGTTATTCTTCCATAGGTATTTTTCACTGACCATCTTATCTTCTCAGAAATAAATACACATGATATGTACAAGAACTATGTAAATATGGTATGTACAAGAACTATGTTATAGAAGAATATTGTTACCTTGACTAGAAGAAGAAGTCTGCTTCATCCTGTTTAACTTTCTTTGAGGGTTTCTTTTCTTCGGCAACTGTTACTTCGTGTGTTTCCTTCCTTTTCTTTAACTAGGGACAGTGGTTCTTGTAGTGACCATATTTTCGACAGTTGAAACATTGTATTTTTGACATATCCTTTTCTTGATTTGATTTCTCCCTTAATCCAAAATTCCTCTTATTCCTGAAATTCTTGAACTTTGCTGTGAAGTCTTGATCATCATATTTATTTTGGGATTTCTCTTTTGCGCTAATCCTTGATTCTTCTTGTGCAAAATAGGTCCAAATATCTTCAAATTTATGATACTCCATTCTTGTGTTCTTGCTTGTGGCAAATGCATCCCATGTCTTGGGAAGGCCATTGAGTACTATATTTACTAGTTCCTTTTCTGAAATGATTTCTTCAATAGATTGTAGTTGATCTCTTAATTGAGAGATTATTACAAGGTATGATGTTTTGTTATCATCATCATTCATTTTCATGTCACATAGTTCATTCTTCAGACTCATTACCTGTCCGATGTTTCTGACCGAGAAGAGGTTAGTTAGGACATCGTACATCTTCTTAGATGAGTCAAGATGAGAGATGTAGGGTATCAAGTGGTATTTTATAGAGTGCACTATGATACTCATAGAGTTGATGTCATTATCCTTGAACTTCTCCATAACTGCAATGTTCTGAGGTTCCTTCTCTTTTCTTGGTTCAAACTGTGGTTCCATGATCTTGCCTTTCACGATATCCAACACTTTATTCTTGGCAAGGATGAGTTCAATCCTTGTCTTCCATTCTTTGAAGTTAGAATCCCCTTCTAACTTGTTTTCTAATTTCATAGAGTAAGTCATGAATGCTTTGACTTGGTCAACCTTTGAATTTGACCAAAAAATCAATCTTGACGCCTTGGCTTGCTGAGAGTACCAGAAGGTGTGATAGGCTAGGGTGCACTAGGATATCCAAGAATTAGGTCAAACTCTTCTCTTAAGGTGCCTCAAAAAGAGGGTTAGGGTTTTGTTGCCACAACAAAACTTTGACTACAATTGAGCAAATCCTCCCAATCTATCTTTCAACGGTTAGACTATCTGAAGATAGTGTGGGCCCATAACCTGCTAGAAAGATAGGTGTGCCCATTTCACCATAGACAATATAGAAATATTGTCACCCAACCATAGGCACAAAGGCCACCCCCGAGCACCTTAACCTTGACAGACAAAATAATTCCGGAAGAAATCCAATAGCCAACCAAGGTAGTGCACCTTTCTCCAAGGCTAGGGCACCAAGAAATAATAACCAAAGACCAAGTAGAAAGTCCAAACCATAACCAAGAGAAAGTCCAAACCATAACCAAGAGAAAGTCCAAATCAAAACCAAAGTGCCAATTGCAGCAACTGCAGTTGCACTCTCTCGCCAAACTTGCGCACCACTAATCTTATGCAGTTGTGAGTGTGCATGTGACAAATGAGCTTTAGAACCCTCTTATTTATAGTCCTCCAAGTGACCTAACTGGGCCGACTTCTACTTTTGGAGAATAATAACTCAATATTAATTATTCTCTTGAGCTGACTTGTCTTTGAGGGTTATTATCCAATGTTTTAGTGTTTCTCTTGCTTCCAAGAATATTCTAGTATTTTCAAAGATTACATGTGGAGGTTAATACCTCATGCAACTACCATAATATCAACATAGGGTGCAAGAACATTTGGGCCCTAGAAATCGTTCCTCCCTTCTTGTAGCTTCAACTAGGTCAATGATCAATTATCTAGGGATAAAATTCTAAAGTGATATCACTTTAGGGCTTTATGGTTCTAACCCTAGCAAGGACAATTAACCAAATTTATACAAATATAACCTTGTGAGAGGAAGAATCAATTATGTTACTCCCTTAGGGTTTCAATGAACAAGACTTATTGCAACAAAATAACAATTTCACCACACACATTAATAACATAAAGAAGAATTGCAGAAATTTAATTACTTCATCCAATAAACCAAGAGAATGTAACCCTAATTTCAGAAATATCTATCCAAAATTAGCAAACCATCCATAAAAGATCATTTCCAAGCCAAGCACACGAGAGAGAAAGAGCCAGTGACCCTTAAGGGCCAAAAATTTCAGATGTAGCACCCACAAAGGTGAGTGAAAGATGATGAAAATATGAAACTGAAGCTTACCTTCTTATATGAGGCCTTGTGCTTCACTTTTTTCCACATAACATAACAAATGTTGAAAATAAGTGGGGACAACCCCTCATTTAACCTTTACAAAGTGTAATAAATGAAAAATATTTCAAAATGTCCCACAAGTGTGAGATGTCAAGGTCTCTAGGGAAAGTAGGAGGCCTCCAAAGGCCATGTGGCATCAATCTAGAGCAAGGTGGGAGAAAGTGATGTCTCTCCTCACCGAAAATCATGCCATGTATCATCAACACCCCATGTGTGCATCAAACTGTAGATGTGTCATACCCTAAAAGGTGATGTCATCACCATAATAGGGCCAATGTCCAGGCCCTAGGGAGTTTCATTTTATCTCTGCACTGTCTTTGACTATTTTCTACTATAAAATCCACGAGCCTGGTGCAAAATAAGTCATGGGGTACTATGTCCAACCTATGGGGATTCCAACCCATTTGTGTACCATCATGACTGAATATTCTCCCACCAAGCCCATCTATCCATCATTCTGGGTTCTGAGGATGTGAGAGACAATATCTGAGGATGGTGAATCACTTGATGATGCACTGCTCTCCATCACACGTGCCAAGGTGCTGCAAATAAAGGTACAATGTATTGGGTACAAGCCTAGGACATCCCTCAAATAACCATGTCAGGGCCATCCAAAACAAACCAAAGTATAAAACAAGGTTAGCTAAATTTCACAAGGAACATTAGTCTTTAAAGCATGCAAAGTAAGTTGTAACTTAAGATATAAGCCATGTAAGACAATTCACCTCAATATCCCCTTCAAGCATCACACCAACCCATGACCCCATGTGAGTTGCAAGTTTAAATATGGGAGGGCCTTCATCCAACCCTATTAGGTGTGCAACCTAGACATGAAATAAACTAACCCAGGTAGAGGGATAAGTCCCAAGAGTGACAGGGAAATTAAAAACCCTTCAAGAGTAAGTGTGGAAGTGATATGGTTTCAGGGCTTACTTCATGGCTCATGGTGTCATTAAATCCATTTCTATGAGTGCCTTTGTGGAGGGTGTGCTTGATCTTGATTTATCGCATATTTACACGTTGTTTTTTCCAAACCCCTTTATCAACCATCTTTCTAGTCCACTTTATCATATTTTCAAGTCCCCTTTTATAAGGTTTCAAGATTTAACATTACTATTTGGGAGCAGGGTGAGCACTGAAAGAGTAGAGCTCAAGTTTGGACTGGATTTTGTTAGTTCTTTTTTCTATCATTTCTTTCTCTCTTTAGCATCATTTTATTATTCTTTTAATAAAAACTGTGATAAACCTCTAGGCCTTCAACGCCTCTTCTCATGAGAGAATGGACCATGACCCATTGCCTAAGTTTAGTACACTATGAGAGGATCCTGGATGGAAAGTGTTAAGTATGGCGAGGAATAGAACATTACCCTTGTGAGCCCCCCCAATAGTACCCCTTTTCCTTGGGTGGCGACAACACAGGACTGGGGCATAGAAGCTGACCACCAAGGTGAAACACATAAACTAACACAATTTCTCAAATCAGTGATCCTTTATCCAACTTCAACCAAATATCCTCATCCACATGCCAGAAAAATTAAGCATAACAATTTTCATAAAAGAAGGACTAACATACCTT
Source organism: Picea sitchensis (assembly GCA_010110895.2). Lineage (NCBI taxonomy): Eukaryota > Viridiplantae > Streptophyta > Pinopsida > Pinales > Pinaceae > Picea > Picea sitchensis. Next base: position 421,032 of record SNQJ01S0002117.1, on the reverse strand, counting down.
ACGGTGACGATGTCTTACCATCTCCCATACTTTGGGTTTCTTAGATGTGATGAGCCTTGGTTGACCTGTAGTTGTAAAGGTGAATGAGGGGGGCTGCTAGGCTGCCATCTATGGACATGTTGATCATCATCATGGTCGAGATCATGTTCTCCATTGTGGGCCACAATAAATGATATCCTCTAGTTACCTCTAGGCATGGGGGCAGTAATATGTTACAAAATTTCTTTTAGCACTACTAAAATATTCACTACATTCAACAACAAACTCTAAAACATATCCTTCTTTCACACAATCAAACCAGAAATCGATGGCTCTGGCCCACTTGTTGTCCACATATTTCAATTGATTTATCACTTCTTGGTCCCAAACCAACAATTCTTGGGCTTGCCACATAGAGTTAATCTCTGTTTGTTTCTTTATCTATTCACACAATAAACAAGTAAACTCAACAAAGAAAAATTCATGCATATATGAATATATGTACCTTTGTTTCCATCGTTCCAGGTTGATTTACATGTTTCTAGTCGCTCATCACACAAACTTATCCTCCTTCGCATAGATCCATTCTTCTATCTCCTTCATGTAGGGTTTCCATGTCATGTCCTTACTCCATCATGTAGCACAAAATATTCACGTCCCGACAACATAACCAATTGTTGGCTCAGGGTTTCAGACCCAGGGTTCGAAAGGATTTACCAAAAAATACCCTGTTCGCATTGGCATATTCAATATTCAAGGATTGAATAAGGTCTCATCCGAGATGCGCATGCGAATCACAAAGATCAAATGTTTTTGCATAGCATGAAGGAACAATACATACAAGAAACACTTAACTAAGAGTTTTGCATTATATATTACTCATTCATATCAACATTCATACAAGTAACATGCATTCTAACATCTATAACAACATACATTCAGAACATAGTAAATGATAGAAAGGATAAACTTGGGCCTCATGCTTTCTTTCATTAATCACAATGAAACATTTAGATACATAGAGGGTAGTAGCCTGCACAAAGACCCATCAAGTTTAAACCTGAGATCAGAGATTAAGATCTTGATCTACTTTCTCTCTCATATTCCATTTTCATCTCTACAATTACAATGAACCTCAAATGAACCAAAAGTTTACAATCAACCAACAACAACCCTTACATGTTCTCATGCATTCCTTATATCTCTATAAGAGCATGGCGATCATAACAAACTTGTGAGCTCATTGACAACCTTGACCATGAACAATCAGTTGGTTACAAAAATGGTTACAATCATTATGTTGATCTTTAAGGATTTCATAGGCATGCGATCTTCACAAGTCTTTGCATGTCGTGAAAAACTGGTTGGCACGCGCAGTAGAAAATAGGTTGGGGCAGGTGTTGAATCTTGGCATTGCGTGGTACAAAACTTGTGGCACGTGAACAATGCATAACTTGTAGTGCGCATGGTCTTGTGAAAACCTTGGTGCCAACATATGTCACCTTTCTAAATCCTTCAATTATATCCAAAGTTGTTCTTAAGGCGGGATGTTAGGATATTTAGAGACTTCATATTTAGTTAATATCTACTTGGTCTAATGTGTCTTTAGGTTAAGTGTGTTTCTTTAGTATGCATTATAATTATATAATCTAATAGTCATGATTATGTTCTAGACATAAATTGATTCGACGATTCATATTCTCTTCAATACTAACAACTATATTGATCCATGTCTTAACACCTAATTGGTACATGATCTCTTTTTGGAGGGTCATATGTTGATGATCGATTGTGGGAAATTCATATGTAAATTATTTTTCTTTTGCATTAATATATTGCCTTAGGTGGTCGCATTGGATGTGGCCATGGATTGTTTCCCTCTCTAAAGGTTTTAACCATATTATACATSAGTGTACTGATCTTTGATCTATATATCTAAGTGGTTTACTTAAGGTGTTTGATCTATATACCCTATTTATTGAACAAAAAATACCATAGATTATTGATGAAATTATATTTAAAATAACCTCTAAAGAATTCTTAGAGRCCAAGAGGATCACTACAACAAATATCCACCAAGAGGACATCAGGATTGGACCTTGAGACACTACAACAAATATCCACCAAGGTAATTAATACTATATGGTTATTGTAGTTATTGTAAAATCATCGATATGCTTGCAGTGATTTACTTTTTTTGTTTGTTTGTTAATGTGTCTGGACCTGCTAGCATCGGGATTAACCTGTGGCTTGAGAAACTGCGACTCAAGGGAATCTAAGCCGTCAAAATCATCCGGGGATCACACCCGACCTGAGCCACACCAACCCTTAACATGGTTGGATTTTTTGTCTCCGCATGTTTCAAACTGGTGACTTTAACAACACGGAGTGGCTTAACAACACACTTTGTCACCGACTGTCCTACACCTCGGGGACTTGCAGTGATTTACTTTGATATGGTTTTAACTTATTTTTTTTTTTAATGTAATCTTTTAGTACCATTGACCTACTTTCATGGTCATTTGTCTGGCATTGATAAACTTAAATTATCTTATCTTATCTTATCTCATGTGCAAGCATTATTGGGTGGAAATAAATTAACAATTACGCATTCTTTCGTTCAAGCATGGAGGTCCACGATTAGAGGGAATTTTGTAAGTTTATCGATACAATCCCATTTATTATGTTAATATATTAACTTAATATATGTCATTATTAATATGGTTTTCTCTTATTGCATATAGTTAAATGACTATAGTCATGAGCCTACTAATGAAGAATTAAAGTATGCATTGAGGAATGGTCACAAAAAAACGGTGGAGGATATGGATTCCATAACTAATGTAATTAATTGTTAATTATGTTTTTTTTTTTAAAATTATAAATAGTTGGAATTATTCATTTATTAATTGAAATATATTATATTGTTCTAGACTAATGATGACGAGGGTGACATAGAGGGATCAGAGGGTTTGAACAACTGTTTAACCTATATGTTTTTTATTACATCTTTAAATGCTAGCAATATTTTACTTTATTGAACTTATGTTCAATTATTATGTTTCTATGGTGTGAGAATGAGGAGGGTTCAAAACATGAGGAGAGAATTGAAAACATTTCAACCAACTTCTAATGTCAAATTTATTTCATTTCCTTATATGTGTACATGTTTTTACATGTAATGTTGTATAAAAAGTTGACATTTCCCTGGGGTGGTAGTGTGCTACTTGTTTATAGGCAAAAACAAATTACATGGTTATGTTACTATTTAATTTAAAATTTCATCATTGCATTTATATATAGGTGATTTTTTTCTTCCATGCTGTGAAATTGATTTAATGATAGTGCGATTAAATTTCATAATTCCATTTATGGATACATGGTTTTTTTCTCTCACGGTTTGAAAGTCACTGAATCATAGTGGGGTATTCCATTTATATATACATGATTGTTTTATTTTTCAAACAAACTAGGGGATTTTTATTAATAAAAAAGGCGCGACCAAGAGTGCTAAGTTCAAAAAGTAAATTGGAGATCAACACATAAATCCAGTTGTTCCATCCCAACTAGCAACCATTTATCCTTCCTATCTATATTATTTTCCCAAAATCTACTGGTATTACAATATTGAAATGTATATATGCGGTAATAAATATCATTGATACAAACAAAAAGACAAAACATACTATGCTAGAAAGATAAATCATTTTGGAACCTCTACTTCTTCAGCATCATCCTTATCCATTGACACCACTGGCATATTTAGATCTGGAATGAAGGGTGAATCCATGTTGGAGTGGCACTCATTAACCATGACTGTATCTGAGAGAACCTAATCCAAATTCCTCTAAGAAGAATGAAACTACATTTCTTCCACCTGACTCCTTATCGCCACCACCTCATCTTGCAGCTGGACGATCATGGACCGGTGGATAATCAAAGTGTTAAGAATAAAGGAAACCTTCAAATGGAGAGAGTTTACCAAGATAACCAAATGCTAGAAATCATAAAATCGTGCTCCTGCAAGTCCATACTCCGCTGGCCGTCGTTGAACCCATTTTCCATGGTGCTATGCAAAATTTGCTCGAACTTCCAATTAATTACCATACTACCTCGTCCACAATTCAAAGAACCAGAGCCTAAGAAAGAAAATGAAACACCAACTAAACTTTCAGAGCCCGAGATACGTTGAACCCAAAAATACCATGAGTAAATACTAACAGGTTGATAGTTAACCAATTTATCACACTCAAAATTAAGCCAAAATTTTCACTTAACATCATCAAAACTGCCCCATTTATCGCCACATCATCAAAACTACCCCATTTATCGCCAGACCACCCAAACCACATCACATCATGACATGATTTACTTGCCTCACGATCTCTATCCAATCATGTGAATAATGAATGACCAACTAAAATTTCCATCCGAATAACTAATACCAGCTCCTGATGTTATACTTCCTCCCATTGTCCATTTTGCATAATAATGACGAGCCTCCACTCCACGGTCTTTTCCAATGAGAACGGAATGATAAAACCTCCCCCCCTTACAATCTACGCACAATTTATCATATCTCCATGAGCTTGTCTACCTCTCCTACCCATCTCCATTAAATTCAACTCTCTTCTTACCACAAATGCATAGTCAATTTGAACGTCCCTTAGCATCATGCTCGTAACCCTGGTGACGAGATCATCCAACCAAGATTGTACTACATGAATTCTTCCACTCTTGGCAATGGGGGAAGCCTTCAAATCCAACATTGATTCCCTCAGGCACACATTTAACCGCTCCATGATCCATACCAAGGATAACCTCCTGCTCTCACACACTAGACTACAGATCCATTCCACCTTACTCAACTTCAAATTCTCCCCGATACCTTGGATTTTCCATGCATGGATATCAAAAGTGGTCTTTACACGCAGTCTCGAGCATGTGAATGAAGGATCCACAACAAGCCCACGAGACCCACCCCATCTCCCAGGGCTAATCATTAGGGAGGGGAGGATAAAATTTCTACTCCATTGATACACAAGGAACCAGGGGCTTTACCAATGGTCCGATTAGCCATTTTATTTGCTGCCTTGTTATTTTCCCAAAGTATATGAAATTACTTGATTGAGCATGAGGAAAGGATAATTCTAGGGCATTCAATTGGAGCCTTCAACCCATTATCGTTAGGAACTGAGCCTGAAACAAACTAACGGATAATATTTTTGGAATCCTCGAAAATATTCAACTAGTGGATGCGGCAGTGCATAACAATTTGAGCTCCTTGAATAATTTCATATGCTTCTGCCTTATGTTCGAAGTAATCCCAATATTCTGAAAAAATTCCAGTTCATGATTTCCTCTCACTACAACAGAACATGCAATTAGCGCCGAAATTTAGTGTATTTCAGTTCACGAATTGGACACCTTTTCTGGCACAAAACTAGGCACAATCTAGATTGTTTATAATTGCGCCAGATTTAGCGTCGGAATTAGCACCAGAAAAATAGTGCTAGGAATAGCGCTAGGTATAGTGTCAGGTTTAGAGTCAGGAATAATGCTGGAAATGACTCCATGATTAACGCCAAGAATAACACTAGGAGTAACACCAGATGTTGCTTCCAGTTTCGCTTCTGATATGCCTTTCAATTTTTCTTCCAGGTTGGCTTCTAGTTTGGCTTCCAGTTTTGCTTCCAGTTTGGCTTCGAGTTTTACGTCTAGTTTTGCTTATAGTTTTTATTCCCGTTTTGCTTCCAGTTTTTCTTCCCATTTTGCTTCCAGTTTTTCTTCCCATTTTGCTTCCATTTTTTCTTCCCGTTTTGCTTCCAGTTTATCTTGTAGTGTGGCTTCCATTGTTGCTTCCTTTTTTTCTTCCAAAAATGCTTCTTGTTTTGCTTACAATTATTAATTTAATATGTTTTATTTCAATTTAATTAGTTAAATATATCATGTCTCTTAAATAACTTATATGATTATACAATAAGTCATATAAATGCATTTGAAATATTTTATAGGATAACATTTATAAAGAATTTTTAGGGAAACAAACATCCATACAAATTAACAAGATCATTATACTTATTAAATCTCCATCAATATATAATCTAAAAAATCTAGTATATATAAAATAACAAGATAATTATTATAACATGATCATCATCTATAATTAAAACAAGCGAGTCAAATATCTATAATTTAAGTGAATTTGACAACATTCATCATGAGCAGTGAATCAAAACCATCATACGTAATAAATATACATCTAAAAATCATCAACCACTTTCAATATATAAAAATCAACGAGTCAATACTGATAAGATCATCATCGTATATAAATAAAACAAGTGAAAGTCAAATATTCCAGTAGATCAATAACATGTGAAAATGATACATGTCCAACGGTCGAGATTAGTCAAAATGATACATCATGTACAAATGATATAAATAAAAATGATAAATTATGTAAGGAAAAATATACAAGTCAATATGATATGTCATGTCCAAATGATATAAGTCAAAATGATACAACTCAATAATATGGCACTGGAGGCCGGGAAAATGATACATATGATAGTAACCATGAAAAGAGGAATTATAACAATATATAAAAATGATCCATTATGTAGTTTATATGATCATGAATGTCACTAGCTGCTGCCAACAACTGCCTCATCATCATGATCACCATCGTGATCATGATCATGATCATCGTCATCTGCATTGACATCGGCCTCATTGTCAACTGTATCTGTGTCATCATGAGAATCATCTACCATCTTAACATTGGACCCAACATCATCTAGATCTATTTGATGAGGATGATCCGAATCTTCTGGAAGATCCTTGTTCTGCAAAAAGAACATTTAGAATGAAAGTTATTATTTATTTCATGCAATAATTATTTTCTTTGTTATATATCTAATATTACAACATATGAAATGAAACGATAATCATATTACATCATATTACATCATATCAAAGTGCACATGATATGATAATAAAATTTCAAATAAGTTACAATTAAGATGTCATTCCAATGATGCAAAACATTCAACATTCTAATAAACCTTAGTAAAGATCAAAAATAAATTTGTTATACAATTTAACTATCAATTGTAATTTCTATTACATAAGCTTAAGTACAAACCCTCTCCATTTTGTGCTATATATGATTATGTTTTCCTTGAATATATTTGTAGAGTTAACTATTCTATATGTCTTCTTCTCTTATATTTCAGAAATGAATAGGTCTTCATTAGGTCTAGGAACACTTCCACATAGAAGTATGCCCTAACCATTACTTTTCCCATGAATTTTGGCCACTTTTGAAGATTTCCACTGTTTAGACTCATCCAACAAGTGGCATGCCGCTGGTTATAGTATCTAAAAGGGTGTCATGACTCTGGTTGCCGGTGTCTAACCAACGTCACCCCCCCAAATTATGGTTTTTTAGGAGTTTTTGTTGGTTTTTCTTGCTCGGATATGTAGATATGGGGAATCCTTGATCCCCAAATTCCTCATGATACAGATGGATGTTGGTGGCCTCCCACCTATTCCAACTGGCTCATTTTGGCAGTTTTCCAGTTTGGCAGTTTTTTCCTAATTTTTGGGTCCCCGACTTCTGGGGCCATTTTGAGGCCCTAAACAACGTTTTTAGGGCTCACCATAATCAAACTAAGGATAGTGTCAGAGTCTGACGACAACATGTGTATTCCTCGGATAGAACTTTCCAACGAGATATCATGCGCCTAAAACGAATATCGTATGCAAAAGTTACGACCCCGGGAAGTTGATGTACTAACTTACCCCAACGGGGCCCACATGACTTTTGGCGTTTCTTTTCCTAGGGTTAGGTTTTTGGATGTCTAGGGTTTTGGAATTCCTGTTTATTGTAAAAATTCTTAGAGAGCCTCATTGTAACCATATTCTTGTGAATGAGCGCAACCTTCACATCTCTTCTCAGAGATAAGCCACCACCATTCTAGCAAGCTTGTTTTTAGTCTGCATTTTACAGTTTCAACATATTTCCTCATTGAATAGAAGCCAATTTTACTGTATCTTTGTTATTTTTCCTTATGCTTCTGTGTTAGAGATAACAATAATCTATATTCATTTAGTTCTACTCATAAAATCCAGATCAATGGTATAAGAGCGGTCTGCTCCTTGTCGTTCTTAATGCATGTCCCCGACGAGGTGAAGGTACAAAGAATTGGGTCTCAAGCTTGTTTCTCTTGAGGAAAAAATCTGTCGCACACCCAAGCGACCTCTCATGGCAGGAGAAAATAAAGACGATGGGACAAGAGATCCTTTCAAAATGTTGCTCGAGGATGCCCTCACGCAATAGAGGAAGAAGATGATGGATAGTTTTGCGCAAATCCTTCGACGACTACCAACATGCGACGTATCTTCCTCGAGCGGATGCACCACCCCCTTCAAGGTAAAAATAAACTTTGATATTCCTATATTTGAAGGTTAGATAGACGCAGATTCTATAGACAAATGGTTGAATCTACTAGAAGGGTATTTTTTAGAGAAAATATTAATTTTGTGCTCCTCAAAGTCGTTCCCCATGTCAAAGATTGGTGGGAAACTTTATGTGAGCAAAAGGAAACAAAGGAACCCTGATTATTTACAGTCGCGATCAGATGAGAGTTATTTAGGGATGCTATTAAGGAAAAATACTACCCTGTCGGAAGTTACGATGACCTATATACAAAATGGACCACACTGCGGCAGGAAAGAGACCAAGCAGCGCCAGAGTTCACAAATATCTTCCATACCTTGTGCACCAAGATGGGTATCAAAGATTCTGAGCGACATATGGTGATCAAGTATCGTATTGATCTGCATAGATACATCCAAGCCAAAATGGAGTTTCTAGAAATCTCATCCTTGGGCGCGACCTATCGATATGCTATTAAAATCGAGCAGAAGCTTAAACAAAAGACGCAACAATTTGGGCCTGGTAACCCCTCACAACAAAAGAAGGGCA
>SNQJ01S0002117.1:380850-400093 GCA_010110895.2 Picea sitchensis | reverse complement strand
TGATTCTTTGGATTCCTCTTTCCATTCTTATTCTTATCTTCTCCTAGTAAAGTGACTTCACACTGCTGATGTGCTCTTACAGATTCTGCAGTTAATGTTCCTTCTTTTTCTATTTCTGGGGTGGCTATGCTTCTTTCTTGCATGGACAGGTTCTTTAAGTCTTCCAGTGTTCTTTTGACTTTGACAGCTAATCCTTTGCTCCTCTGTTTCTTCGACTGATCCTCTTGTTCTTCTATTAGTCATGCTATTTTTTTTGGCTATGAAGTCCCTTAATTCTTGCTTTTTCCATTTTGTAGCTTCCTCCTCTGCTTTCCTTCTGATATGATCCTTCTCAATCAAGTCTTTCGTAATAAAATTGGAAAAGGGGTGCTGTTCTCAACAAACTTAATGACTTCAAATTTTTCCTTAGTCGATGTTTCATGAGAAATTATAGGTATATTAGTAACTCTTCCACATAGGGTTATCATCTTTCCTTTAAACAAGCCTATCCTTCCCAATGAAGGTATCATAGCAGGCTTTCCCAAAATTTCCCAAGTGCTTTCTAGCATAATATTCCCATGTGTTTCTTCATCCAATACATAGTCTATGCCGAAGTATTATATTCTTGTAACTATGCGCTGTTTTTCTTTCAGGATCTCTGGTAAACTAATGTCTCTGCGATCATCCATTACTTTTTTTAACATAGTTTGAGATTTCTATGATTCTTTTTCTTTCTGGTTTTCTAACATATCCTTAGTCTCTTGACCTTATTTATAGTTTTCTTGTCTCATGTTCATCTTTTCAACTTTATAAATCATCCTAGGGAAATCCTCAACCTCATGACCAATGACTTTACAAAAAATAAAAATAGGACCTGTACTGGGGCATTCCTTAGGAAGATGTCTCAGCCTTCTACAATTATAACACAATGTTAATCCTCTTTTTATTTTAAATGAGTTCCAACCTCTCCTCTACTACGCACTAGGATCACAGTGTTGGACCTGCAATTTGCAAAAATTCTTTCTAGGTTCCTGCATCCACTTATTAGTCCAAAAATTCTTTCTATGCATAGGAATAACATATCTTTCTCTATTTATATCAAATTTATTCATATCAACTCTTTCTTCTAACTATGCTCTAGTTTCCAGACTAGGACAAAATTTATCAAGCATACCTAGATTCATACTTTCGAAACAAAAATTTCCACTTATCTTACCTTTACCAGAGCACAAAGCTTTAAGATATTACCTCTTTTCTTCAGATCCGGTTTCTTTCTTAGTAGAGAGATTCGTAAGTCAAGTAGAATACTATGCACTATAGTAGAAGATCTACGCACAAATGTTTCTCTTTTCTTCAGTTCCCAACAATCACAGTTTCAGGTCCCAACAACGGAACCATTTGTTGGCACAGGGGCATACCTGGGGTTCAACGCTTCAACAATGCACCAACAAAACCCTAACTACCGATCCTTTCAGAAACACCCGCAGAGTAGATGAAGTCTCTCCCGAGGTAGAGGCAGGGGGGGTTGCAGGACTCAGGTGTCTACAACCAAGCTGGGACACAGATATGTGATTATAACACTTAACAAAGAACTTAGCTAACAATATGCATTAGTTCTTGAATCTCATTCACACCGAAGATAAATCCCTTATTATAGATCAACGCAATAACAATCAAGATCAAGCCGTTAAAACCTCTTAGTACATAGCATTAGCTTAGACCTAACATTCATTTACATTATTAAGAACTAATATACAACATCAGATGCATCCATTATACATAATAACAACAACACTAAGCAAATAGACACATAAACAACATCGCACAAAGCACATCAAGACACAGGATATACGTGGTTTACCCCAGTGTGGGGCTATGTCTACCAACTTCTTCTTCTTGTTTATTAGTCTTAAATCTTCTTACCCTCATCTTCTCTTGTGCACAAAGCCACATAGCCCAACTCCACAGTGGACAGGTGATCTACACACAACACACTAGATCCACCTTCCCTAAAATCAGGTCAAGGCACAAAGCCAACTCCTCAATAACACATAGCACTTACATACAATGTTTGTGCACAAAGCAACTTATAAAACACTTGCACTTAGCTCTGCAATCCCTTAACACATTCTTTCACAAAGCCAACCAGATCTCCTGGTAGTCCTTCTTACATCACCAAGCTACTTATTTATACATTTACAAAGAGGCCTAAACATGGGTAAACCCATGGGCCGATAACCCATACCCATTACATAAACCCTAAAACCCTTTGCTGGGTCCATAAGCCCACAAAATGAGTGGGATCCTGTGAACTCTGCTCCGCCTGGGCGCTCCATCTTCAACTAGCCTGTCGATGTCCCAAAACATGACCAATGTTTCCTCAAAACTTGGTCAAGGTCCAACAATTCTGCTTAGGCAAATGCACGTAGCAACCACATCCCTTCTCAGAGATAACTACCACCATTCAAGCAAGTTGTTTTCAATTTTGCAGTTTTACAATTTCAACCTATTTTCTTTATTCAATCAAATTTATTGTTCACTGGATATCTATTGTTGTTCTCCATATCTCTGTGTTATTGTATTCAATATGTTATTCATTTTGTTTCACTCACAAATCCAGATCATTTTGGATGATAGGCATAGTCATCACCAAGTAAGATCTCAAACCCAAATTCCTTTTCGCTCAGGCTTCTGAAGTAGTGCTTGTGGCCAATCACATGTCTGGATGCTTCACTGTCTATATACCAAACCTCACTGGTTTGGGTGGAAGAAATATACGTTGTACACACTTCCTCTTCCATTTCATTTGATGAGAGTTGTTCCATTTAGTCTGAGCTCTAATACCATGTAAAAACTAGAAGGTGAAAATATACACATTTATCATGGAACATAACAGTTGCTTGTTTCATAACAAAAATGAGAGAGATAAGAAATGTTTTATTTATTTCAGTAGAAGAATACAAAACAATTGAAAACTTCTTACAACCCTTTCATACACGACATAATCCGTACTCCTGTAGATCGTACGGACTGGTACGAATCGATTCTCTCTTCTTCTGCCCGATATGGCTCTTGCTTGTTGTTCTTTACAGTCTTGGAATATCTCTAAGTGACAGTTACCCTGGTCGATCTATATCTCTGTGCTAAATTGTTTGTATGGGAAGCTACTTGACTCTCATACTAGGTGCGGGTTTCCCAGGGACGCACTGGCTAGTCTTCTCACAGTCTTGTGTATGCCCCAACGCCTTCTCTCATGCTCGACTTGTCTTCTACTCTTGGTAACTTACCCTTTTCTTTTCCTTAGCTTAGGGTTTTTTTGGCCCTCTATTCGTAGAAAAGAGAAGGCCTAAAATAAAGCATACGGGTGAAGAAGCAAGGGCCATGGATATTAGATAAAGAAATGTGCATGAGAAATAGGATGAATACAAAAAAGAAAGAAAGAGGGAAGGTGGTCAAGATGGCCAAAACTCAAATGTGAAAAAGGTTAGAACTAAATACCTAGAACTAAAACATAAGGATTAGTAGATAATTTTCCATCAAGAAGAAACCAACCCAAAACAATAGGTACATATTCCCACTTTTTCCACTATTCTCCCTCCCTCTCTCTCAAAATCATCTAACTTTCTCTCCATGGTTGTGCTTGGTTGTGCCTAGTGGGGTCCCTAGCACACATGGTGCTGGTTTCTCACAAATATATAGTCCTCTATCCTCTATAGGAAAAATTTGTTGATTCATCAATCAAAGAAGAAACAAATACAAGAAGAAACATATTCTATAGGAAAACATAAACAAAAAGAAACAAGAAAACCAATTTCTCAACCTATCCTCGAAGAACTAGAAAAAATTGAAGACAAACAACCCCAGATTCTTAGTGAAATATCATAAGGGGAATCTGATTTGGCTGAATAAACCTTTCTTAAAATGTCAGAAGAAGAGAGACAAGAATATGAGAGAAGAGAAAAACAAGAAATTGAGATAGAATTGGAAAGAAGAAGAAATCAAGAAAGAGAAAGAAAAGCAAAAGCAAATAATGATGAAAGAGAATCACATAGAGGAGAAGTAAGAACAATTTTAAATGATCAAGACATCTTAATTTTTCACATAAACCCCTCAAACCATAACCTCAAAACAATTCACCTATCTCATCCCTATCTACTATACATATTTCTTATTTTATCCCTATCCACTTATATCATTTCATCTATCATTTACACTTCCTAATAATTATTTTATCCCTATCCACTTATATCATTTCATCTATCATTTACACTTCCTAAAAAGTCTTATAGTTTTTATAAAAAACCTAGCAACAAAAGGAAGTAATGTTTTAAGTCTAAAAAGAGGAGTAATAAGGTTAAGCTCTGTTCTTGAAAAGAATTGCAAATAGTGGAAATTTCATACCTTTTGAAATTTTTTATGGTTGTAAACCTAAAATTTTTCAAGAGAAGAGATTTATGAAAGACTTCCTTAAAGCATTCAATGAAATTTGTTCTTAAAATCTCTATGGAATGACTACAAGAAAGCAACAAATATTTTGTAAATTTGAATGCATAAGGCAAATAACACATTTGAAAATTCAAAAATTGGAGGGAAGATATCTTTTTGAATCTACATATGAGGTATAAGGCATTTCCATAAATCATTTCAAATACAAAGTTCATAAAAGATTGCAAAAATTATAAGTTTCGTAAATGAGTGTAAAGTACATGACTGATTTAGAGTGCACATGATAACAATAGAAGGATATATTAACACTCTGGATTATGATTGTACTTACTAGGAAAAATGAGAGGATAAATAAGTTGGAAGTCCTTGGTGATATTACATTACAATAGCCACTAGACTCTCATACCAACCATCAATACATTTCATTTGTTAGCAAACATAAGTCTTAAGATCATCGAAACCCCTACAGTTTAATACAGTCTTAGAGAAGGAACGATAGGTTGCATCTAACGAAGATAATTCCATTTCTTCTACCCGTTTCTTATCTCACACATAAGAGAAGGGTCCACAAAGCAAGCTCCCCATGAATCGCAAGTTATAGTAGTTCAAAAAGATCCTCAAAATCGTGAATTTTTTGCCTAGATTGTGCTATGACTCCAATGCATTCAAAGCTACATTTATGAGTGCGATTTCAAACTTCAAAGATTAAGAGTTATTTTTAGGAACCCCATGATGTTCCAAAACTTGAAACTCACAAAAAAATCAACTACAACATGTTGTGTTAATGAGGGCATCGAATTTCTGTAGGATATGGGAAAAATTAGGGATTTTTACAACACAACTAGTGCATCAAATTTCAGGAATAACTTGATTATATCAGTGGATTTTTCTCCAAAGAATTGCACTATTGGTATGCCAAACTCTGCTCGGTTCGAAATTTAGCCAGGGATTCAACACTAAAATTAGAATTTGCATGATTTATTGAAAGAAAGAATCTATGTTTTTATGTTAACAAAATTACAATGTTAACAAAAAAACCAAAATTTCGTTCTCTTACAACAACTGCAATAGGATAACAAAGAATTCATGAGAAAAAACAGAGCACATAGTGGACAATTGAGCAAATTTTGAATTAGATTGAAGCACATACAATGAACATGGTAGAAATAGATTTTGTTGAGACTAGAAATATTTAATGATGGCTAACATAATAGAGCCCATACCTTTTGATGCATCTCAATTCCATGAAGACACTTTAAAAATATTGCAGGAGGTGACTTGGCTTCAATTTTTACTCAATTTTGATGGGTATGATGAAAAAGTTACAAAGGAATTTTCCCATACATTTGATGGTGAGAGGGACACTATTGGTAACCTAACCTTACACTTATTAGAGCATGTGTTAGCACATGTGATAGGATTACCACACGAAGGGGAAAGATACCTCAAGAGAAAATAGTTTAAAGAGAAATCTTGGATGCCAATTTTATGTACGTCAAAGGGAACAACAATGAATTGGAAATCAAGAATTCCAAGGAGTTGGTTGGTCCATCCTTGGGATGAGGTAGCTTATGTGATTCAAAAATTCATCACTTGTGAAGGAAGATATAACATAATCTTCCTATATCATATTAGGCTATTTCATTATTTGAAGCAAGAAAAGGAAATGAATATGCCTTATTATTTGCTCAATAGCCTCTCTAAAATGGATAAAAAAATCCATAAACAAGACAAAAATGAAGAACAAAGCTTATACCATCATGGGCTCATTAAAATGATCATAAGCCATGAATTGCAAAAACAAAACATCACATGGCAACAATTCTTGGTCAAAATCAACGTTATGTGAAGTCAACGTTGGTCAAAATCAACCACTTATATAGGAAAATCCCCTGTTTTTGGAAAAAATCAGAGCATATTTGGGATTTCTTGGGATTTCCTCTAATTTTGTGGATCATGAGGATGGATTCGACCCTCCTAGATTAAATAATGTATCTTAGGAGTAGTTCTAGTATTTTTGGTTACATACATTTTGTATAAATACCCCAAGACATGGATGGAAAGACATATCTCTATTTTTCATTTATAATTTTTCAGACTTGGAGCTTTTGTATCATTCCTGTGAAAATGTTTTGAATGAGTTCATTTATTTTTTCATTTATTTCTCATATATCTCTTTCATTTTCAGGAAATAATGATCAAGTCATACAACTATTAGTTCATAATGTTATGACCATACTAGAATAGTTGTTGTTACCTTTTTAAAGCATCATTGTAGCTCATTTCAGTGGGTGGAGGCCAAAGCACTACCAAATGAAAAAGAAGACAAAATAACTAAGTTTTTATATGGAAATTTATTCAATAGATTTAGTGCCCCATGAGAGATAGTGATATATGATGGTTCCCAATTATATTCATAGCTAATTCAAAGTCCAGCTCATTCACATAAAATTCATCAGAGGAAGACTATCTCCTACCATCCACAAGATAATGGAAAATTTGTCAGAAATAGTGTGCTTGAGAACATCTTAACCGAGATAGTTCATATTCATATAAAATATTGGGATAATAAACTCATATAAGTGGTTTGCGCCTACAACTCAACTTGGAAAACAACTATTAGATTTACACCTTATGAGCTGGTATATGGAAAAACAATTTTTCTACTAATATAATTTGAAATACAAACTCCCTGGATGACATTAGAACTAGGATTTGACCTTTTTGTAGCATAGAAAGAATGAGTTAACCAACTCAATGCCTTGGATGAGATTAAAAAATAATCACTCTTCCACACATAGGTGGTTCAATGTCAACGAATTCATTGGCATGAATACTTAATCAAGACTAAACAATTCCAAGTTGGTGATTGTGTTGGATTACTGAGAGGGGGGGTGAATCAGTAATAGAGAAATCTAATCATTTTTAACCATATAATCTAAGCGTTATATCAATGCATCATTACCATCCAATAACTGTAGAGTAAATAAGTAATGAACAAATGAACAATCATACACATACACAGTACACCAGTGTTTTACGTGGAAACCCAAAGTGGGAGAAAACCACATAATGATTTTTCTTATATCTCTTGAATAATTACATTCATTGGAAGAACCAAATTCCTTTGTTTTCCAGCTGCAACTGGAAGGAGGCTCCAACCCCCTAGTTTCTCAGGCTACAACCTGAGGGAAGCTCCAACTCCCCAATTCTCTGGCTACAACCAGAAGGAGGCTACAAACCCCTGTGTTCTCCGGCTACAACCACCTGTCCTTGCCCTGTCTGACCAACCTGACGTAGAAGTAGAATGATGGAACCACTGCCACACTATCACTGTGAGATATACCATTGTACAACTGTATCAACCTGTACCACTGACTTGCAACCAACCTGTACCACTGACCTGTAATCAATCTGTACATGAACTGAACATGTATAAAAAAAATACAATAGGTACGCGACCTGTAGTGATGCAACATGCATATGTACGTGCCCTATCTGTTATGCAAACCATGTATGTACACGACCAAACTGTTATGCAACCTGTGTATGCCTTCTGAAAACTAGGTTTTTCTTTCTTCTGAAAACTTCTGACCCTGTGTAACTTCTTTCACATAGATCTGTAACATGTCACTGCATCCAGACTGTATCTGTAACCTATGCATGTATCCTCATACATATATCTCTCTAGTCATGTGCCAAAAGTGTGTGTAATCACGAATAAGTATAATAACCCTCCCATGATCTAGACTTCAAACCCTTTCTGATATTCAACCTCTCAATACATCAACCAATACAAGCTCTCAACCATATATCACAAAAACCCTTATCCATATGCCAAGAAATACAAGATGTGTCTCAACAAGAAGTATCAATGATAAATATACCATCATTGTATTTCTGTAGATCTGACTTATACATAAGATCCCATGCAACCACTAGTCTTTCTAGGGAGAATCCTCAAATCTCCATAACCATTTCTCATGCATACTTCAAAATCCAACTATTCATAGAAATAAGACATACCTTTTGAACCAATGGATAGATATGATGTAACTGAGCACTATAGACCTTCCTAGGAGCTTGATCTCATAATCTAGAACCTCTGCATCTTCATCAACCTCTGCACTGTAGCACTCCAACCCACCCCACTCGCATCATAATATTAGAATAGGGGTTTCTAATGTATAAAAAATGAAATAAAGGATAAATGAATTTCTCAAAGAAGTTGAAGACTAAAAACTAAGCACCAAGTTAGCTCACAACAGGGGGCCAACACATAAAATATGGTAGAAAAGAGAAAGTTAAATCTCAAAAAGAAAGGGAAAAGGATAGAGAAGACTAAGAAGAATCTAGTGGAGGTATGAGCTGAGGTGGCCTTGGAGAAAGAAGAAAAAGGTACTTGGAAGGTCAAATATGAAGAAGTTCTTAAGGAAGTGAGGATGCATGCAATTATTAGAGAAATCAAGTACACAATGTGGGGCTATGTTATTCAGGATGACTTGGAACTCTAAGAGAACCTTCAGTTTTATTTAGAATTCAATGTCTTACATAGGAAAGTAAGGATGTATATTAAAGATACCCAAGTTTATGTAGAGAAGAAATCATAGGTGGCTCAAGAAATGAGAAAAATCCTAAATAGAATCTCCACTAAGGTTAGACGTTGGTTATGTGAAGTGCAAGTCGGCCATAATGTAAATTCATGTAAGAGTCATGTTGGACGTCTCTCTCTCTCTCTCTCTATATATATATGATCTCATTCAGTGATTGTGACATATTGCTCTTGATCTTTCACACTTGGTTTTGCTCTACAGTTGTTTGGGGAATTTCGCTACAACTGTTCTTGCTCCTTCTAGGGTTTTTTATGTCTTTGTCATGCTCATTGGAGAATCACTATGTCACGTGTCTGGTCATTGGAGTCTCGCTATGACTTGTGTCTTGTCCTTGAAGGTTCTCTATGGATTGTGTCTTGTCCTTGGAGGTTCGCTATGACTTGTGTCTTGTTCTTGGAGGCTCGCTATACTTGTGTCTTGTCATTGGCGTCTCACTATATTCTTGCCTTGCACTCTAGAGATACTTGCTATGATTTGTCAAGCTGCAACTGAGATCTGGTTTGTTGTCTATGGGTTATGTAATACATGGTCTTGAATCTCTCCTTTGGACTAGGGTTTTTGTCAAAGGACATGATAAAGCCATGATTGGATATTTATTTATAAGGACTTGATCACAGTGAAAGGTTGGTGATTTATAAGGGTGCTATGATCGTTGGGAGAACAAAAGAAATCAATCTATACTTAAATAAACAACTCAACACAAGAAATGAAAATTGACATATTAACATAACAATATCCAACTAAGTTATTGAAATTCAACTAATGATACCTTATTCTCCATCCATATAACAAAATCAGACCACTTTTTGACTTGTATCATCTCAAATTCTAATTGTGATGGATAATGGACATATTGTTGCTCCTGTCAAAACATGGCAGATGGACTAGTAAAAGTAATTAATATCCAATCATTTGTTTTTTAGTACAAAATTAAAAAAAATATATCATTTCAGATATTCCCAGGACTTACAAATTTGCATATTAAGGTTTCTAAACCTATTTGGCCACTGTGATGTGTGGCATGAAATTTGGAAAGCCTGGCCTTCAAGGCCTTGTCCTGAAACATACACTAATTCAATTTAATTATGCACCAGTAAAATATAAAAATCGTTTAATGAATTTGAAATAATTTGGTGTTGAAAATTCAAATACCTATGTGCTCTCCTCATCGGACTTCCTCTGTGCATCCTCTCTATCATATGATTTAACGAGTTATTTCCATAATTTCACACTTACATCAATTGGAATTATTTTATTCCTTATCTCAGGAGGAATTCCTTTTATCTTTTTCGTTTGGTTGCAACAAAATATCTTGCAATTTTGAGTCATTTGTTTTTTTATCTGCTTTACTGACCAACCTGTCCCAAATTCAGTCTCCATGTCATGGATGACTGCTTTTTGAAGGTGCATGGGTATCTTAGAGAATGGAAGATGTAGATGCTATTTGAAGCATTGAAGGCATGATTCCTTCAACCTACACATGAATACTTCCCGACATATATCATTATGATATTCCTGGAGACAACATCATATTCTACCTTGGTTTCGTATGCACCAATGAAAGATGCATAACATGTACTATTGGTGGAAGAAATCCGTGACCCAGGAGTGGATGGGACAATGGATGTCTCTGCTCCCTATTCCACATTAATATAGGTTATTGTGATTGATTTTCTCCTTGATCTTTTGCACGATCTAGGAGTTGATGGGGAATCAATTTATTCCCTTTGACATGGTTTCTTTGGTTGGATTGTTTCAATGCCTTTAGTAGATCGTTCTTCCACGTATTTGGCAAGCATGGACAAGCCCATACCTTATAGTTTATTCATTGCTTCTACCCTCAATATAGAATCCATTTCCTCTTTCAGTTTGTCACTATCATGTCCCTATATATGTACAATAAATTTCTTATTTTAAATTTAAAAATAAAAAAAATAAACCCTATATATATATATAAAGGAAATTTCTTCTTTAATAATTTTGAAATAAAAAACTAAAAAATACAATTCAAACAAGAAATGGAAACATGTACAAATCTATAAATTGAGTATGAAATACCTCATTCTGGAAAGAATCAGATTCCTTTGCTCATTTCCCTCTGCTGCTTGACATTTTTTGGTGTCCTAGGGCAAAGTTTTTTCCTCCAGACTATGGAAAATCCCTTCTCTTTGCTCCGTACATTTTGCTCCCTTCCCTCTAACTATTATAAACAACCGTAGTGCGAAATGGATGTACAAGGGTTTGATTTTCATCTCTGGTAGGGGGTGAATGACATGCACAAATTGATTTCGTGACTTCTAGAGGTCGAATCACACCCATAAATAATTTTTTTTGAGTGAAATCCACAACAAGGGAGGAGGGGTGCATCATGATATATACCCACCATCAACAAGGATCCAATCGATTAGGTATTTTCTTTGTTCAATCCATATTTCCATAAGAATGCTTTGTCGAAATTATTAAGTGATTTGGATATTTTACAGAAGAAAAGCCAAAAATCCTTTTGAAAAAGTTAAGGAATGGTCTTTCGTTACCAGTTTTAAATGTTGCATGACCTGAGGCGACAAATTATAGCACAAATAAATTGCGGTTTTTTATTTTATTTGCGGGCGTTTAGTTTTATTTGCGCACATTTTGTTTTATTTTAAATTATGGGCGTTTTGTTTGAATAGCCAAAAACATAATCAATTTGGGGCGCTAAATGGGGCGCAAATTGTGCCTAATTTAACGCCTAGACAATGTTGAATCATTTTTCTCACCAAACCTTTTCCCTCCACCTCTTCTAGAGAAGACACAAGAGAGGGGACTTCATTAAACCTTATTTCCTTGTAGTGAATGTTGCCTATAGATCAAGTGTACTCTTAAATAAAATTTTGCTATTTACTTCATTTAGTATTCACCAAACCAATGTTGAGATTTATTGAACTTATATTGGGAAACTTGGTAGGAAGCACCATGTGGCCATGTTTTATGCATGTATTGATTGTATCACACTAAAAATGCTAGATTTTTGTTGAATTTTGACTATATTGTGCTTGTAGACATTGATATGTAAGGAGTTTATTGTAAAATAATGCAATTTTAATAGCACTATGCTAGCTTGGAGGCCAACCTATGGACTATGTAGTGTAACTCACAATTGTAGTTAGTTAAATATCCCTAGTTTCTAAGTAAAGAGAATTGGGTTGAGAGCTTTGTATCTACTTCTTTCTATATGAATCAATTGAAACTTATTTGTTGGTTATTTGAACTAATAAATATTCATGTCCTTGCATGATTTTTCTTTGACTATGCTATCTTAGTGAAATATTTATATTAATTATCATTTTCTTTGGGGTTATTTTACATGTTTTTTCTATTCTTTAGCAAAAATTTATTACTGGATTGTGATAAATTAAGTTAAGTGTCAATTGGGTCTATCCCAAGTGGTTGTGGGATGGAGTGTTATCCTCCCCACCCAAGTTATATTCCCATAAGTGACATGTTGAGCTCATAATGAGTGTATTGTTGTAATGGCCTTCTGCCCTGAATAATCTAGGGTTTACCCTGGGTACCATCCTTGAAATAAGGGGAAGTACCTGGGGGTTTTCCTCGGGCATTGTAAATTGGATAAAAAAAAAACCTTAAGTAAGTTAAGAAAGGATAATATCATTAGTTATGAATTTGACATAGGCAACTGAGTTGTGACACTATAAGTTTGGGCATTTATCAATTCTTATGTGATCCCGTTATATACCACCATAGGACATGTAATAGTGGTTTCATTTCCAAAAGCACACAATTTATAACAAGATATGTATTAACATGCCATCTCATAGTTATAAAGCATTGCACATGTGTCACTAGTTTCATTGCTAAAATGACACTATTCCTGGAAACATTTTAGTATACATGTTGTTCCCTCCATTTGCACACCTCACTTCTTTCTCCATCTACTCCTCAATCAGAGAAAAAATTCCACTAGCATTGTGAGAAATAAAGGGACTTGTTATATAGTGCCTCTTGCACTCCCAACCACCTCATCTAAAGCTTGAACATTTTACGATTTGAACTAGACATGCAATTCAAAATATGTCTACTCTAATCCTATAGATGAGCCACCTATAAGATAAGACTTAGGTGAAATTGTTGAGAAGTTGACTTTGGTTAATAGGTCATGTACATCATTAAGAAGATTCTACTTCCTCAGGTATAGGGACTCCTCTCTCTCCTCCACCCATATACACTACTATGACATCCTCACCTCCCATTATGGATTTGAAAGACATCAATTTGGTATTGTAGTGCCCCATCTCTTGTTATAGTTAGTCAAGAACGATGAACCTAGAATGAACTAATTCCATCACCATTTTTACATATAAATGTGTAAAATAATTTTCTCTTGTCATTTATTTTATTTTATGAAATTTAGACAAAAATTAGGCATTAAAGATAAATTTTTAACATAAATTACAAGAAGTTGTAACTTCTGGTAATAGCTCCATGGTTTATATACTTGCAAGATATCTGGGTGAATTATGAGACATGTGGCATGATCCTTTATGTCCATGGATGGAAAATACCTATTCTCTTCCAGAAAGAGGCTCCACATGTGTGAAGTCAATGTTGGTCAAACTCAACCACTTATGTAGGAAAATCCCCTATTTTTGGCAAAAATCAGGGCAAATTGGATTTCTTGGGGTTTTCCTCTAATTTTGTGGATCATTAGGATGGATTCGACTCTCCTAGAGTAAATGATCGATATTAGGAGTAATTCTTGTATTATTTGGTTACATACTTTTTGTATAAATACCCTAAGACATGGATGGAAAGACATATCTCTATTTTTCATTTATAAAATTTCAGACTTGGAGCTTTTGAATCAGACCTGTGCAAATGTTTTGAATGAGTTCATTTATTAGTTCATGCTGTTAACATAGTTCTTTTAGCTGATCTTACTTTAAAGTGTATAATCAAAGCATTGGAGGGCCTCCATTGTCAAGCATGTACACCTTTTTCTTCACTGTGCATTTCTCTGAATGCTGGTATATTTCTTTCTGTACATTTCTTTCTCATATATCTCTTTCATTTTCAGGAAATGATGATCAAGTCATACAACTGTTAGTTCATAATGTTATGACCATACTAGAAATGTTGTTGTTACCTTTTTAAAGCATCATTGCAACTCATTTAATTTATTGTGTTTAGTAAGAATACTTAAGAAATTTGAATTGTTGACAGAACTTGTGGAGCATTACGAAAGAGTCTCTTGTAAAGGAGTTTAGTGATATCTGGTATACAAAAATTAAGACTTATTAAGTTATTCTAGGCTTTCCTTGCTTTCAAATTCTCAATGCAAGTGTGTGTTAATACTTAATGAAGTTGATCGGTGATAGATGTTTTAGAACACTGCGAAAGAACCTCTTGTAAGAGAGTTTAGTGTTTTCTAATTTACAACAAACAAGTCATGTTGARTTTGTTTGTTCTTCTTTTTATACAAATTTGTTTTATGCAAGTGTGATTCCTTTTCAAAACTAGTTCAGATCTACAAATCTATATATATTGGTGTGCTTCAAAGTTCTATGAATTTCTGGATCGATAAATAAAATATATGTTCTAATTTACAATAGTAGATTGGACCAACAGTTAGTCCCTTGCATAGTCCAAGTATTTCACATTTGAGCAATTGAGAAAAAAAATGCTTTGTGGATAACACACTAAATTTTTATGCATCAACATTAACCTCCATTGCCTACAGGAAAATGATTAATAAGATATACCACCACACATGACCTCTTACTAGTCTTCTAGTCACTTGAAATAGTGACGATGATATGGGGCCCATTGCATGGACCGTGAAAAGTGAGCATATTAACAAGATAATATCAACAACATTCTCTTGGTGCATAGATGTTATGTGACTAATGTCATTGTTGTGTATTACAGGATCCAAAGGAGGCCATGGACAGAGGATGTGGACGACGTAGACCTACTAAATCAACGAGAGGAAACTGGGTGGCCATATAATTAGATACACAATCTACATATACAATAAAGGTAAGAAGACAAAGCAACCTCAACCAAAGGAGGATGGTGTTTATGAATTAAAAAATGCTACAACATAGACGAGATAAAGTTATATAAACTATGATTTTTTTTTTTTCAAATCCAAAACATGATATCAATATGTCAAATATATGAGTAAAGTGAGGTTTTGTGTTGGATAGAATATTGGTTGAAATTATATAATTGGTGTACTAAACATCATTGATTGTGTTGTCTATTATAGGGGATAGACGAGGCCATGGAAATAGATCGTGTCATACCAAATAAGGACACAACGGATGTCACGGGACATCAGGTAATCAAATTTTGACTTATATTGGAAGCATGTTGTGATACGTCCATCCTTTTTCACAGTATTATTTAAATTTATAGTGTATTATCCAATATTGAAATAAATTAATGCATGTTGTTGATTATTTCAGATGGAGATTGGATCAGGTGCATAGCCTAAGATTTCAACTAGCAAAAGAAAAAAAAAACCACATGTACGTGGGTGTGGACCTAAAACTGTTAAATCACAAAGAAAACAGTGGGTGGAAGAGGATATGACAATTGGATCCTCCAGACACAACAAATAATTGCACTGAATAAGAGGTTGTTCAAGACTATAATACATGGGATGAATACTTTGAGAAAATTGTTGTTTGTGGATGTTCTATATTTCATGGAAAGAAACAATTCAAACGAGCAATTGTACAAATACATTACATAGATGATGAGATTCCGGTGGGTAGTATGCCTCCTACAATCGATTCAAATCCAATAGGAATTGTGGTAAAGAATTTTCCAATTTTATATAAATAATAGATATACTTCTTTTAAACATTGTTTTATATTATTTAAATAATTATTTTTTTTCTTAATGGAAGCTTTAATGATAAATTTCTTGGTTTAAATTATTCTGGATCACCGAATTCCATCCTAGAGGGCGATATAATTTATCGTATGATACATCTAACAAAAATATGTGCCAATATACTAGCTCAGAAGATGAGGAATTGATGAAAACAAGTAACAAGACAAGAACCAGTTTAAAGATGCATAATTTTCTTAAAGACAAGGGGAAGGTGGACTACATAGCCTATGAGAATGAAAGTGATGGAGATGATGAATTTCCCATGGGTTTGAGATCAATTAACAAAGAGACATTTGACCGTCAACTATATTTCACTTGGCCTAGTGATCAACAACTACCTAGAGTATATGAGGTGTTTCAATTTTGGGGTTACAACTACATGATACAACCCTCCAATATTCATGGAGTGAATTTAGGCCTCTTTATTGTCGAAAATGTACATGTGGGATATAAACATAAAATAAATTCACAACAAACCACTAAGACATTAATGTCATATTATGGTCCATCATATTATAGTGGTGAATGGAGAAGGCTAACAGAATATAAGCCTAGCATGTCAACATATGGTCTAAATTTGAATATGTATACACATCGTCTCCAATTGTAAAGTGGAAAATAAATGAATAGAGGTGATATTATGTATATAGATGGACGTGCATACACAAAAAAATATTGCAGGATTTATAAATAGTAGTAAGGGAAGGGACCCTATAGTAAGACCGAATTGTCAATTTGTTGAGGTTATAAATGATAAACATGGAGATATGGAAAGAGAGGTTGATAGATTGATAATGGTTGAGGCTATTATGGACCTTACCACTGGGGATGAGTTATTGATTGATTACCCCTTCTTACAACACACTCCTGCGCTAAAGAAAAGGGAAGTACACAGTCTCCCTAAGGATGTTCTTAAGGGCAAAAAACCAAAGAATAATACATGAGTGTGGATTTATGTTTTATAAATTGTGTTTTATTCAAATTATTGTATAAATAATGGTTGAGGCTATTATGGACCTTACCACTAGGGACGAGTTATTGATCAATTACCCCTTCTTAAAATGCACTCGTGCATGAAAGAAAAGGGAATAACAAGGTCTCCCTAAGGATGTTCTTAAGGGAAAAACACCAAAGAATAATAAATGAGTGTGGACTTATGCTTTATAAGTTGTGTTTTCAAAATTGTGTTTTATTCAAATCGTTGTATAAGTAAACCAGTCTATAAAATAATGTTCCATTATCAAATTGATGTATATATGTTCATACTTTTTATATTTTAATTTGGTAAGCCATATTTGATTACATTTCTTTGAAATTGATGCATTTATGATTTATCCAATTGTTTCCAAACATTAAATAATGGTTTCGTTTGTTGATAGGTAGAAGATGATGATGAAAGAACGACTACTAATACCCAAGATCCAACTGGGCTATTATGATTTGGAAGGGATGATCCAAACCATCCTTTAAACCATACCAAGGAGAGAAGAGCATATTTAAAGAGAATTCTACCACCTGAGAAATTTGAACAACTAATGAGATTAGCATATGTTGATGACATGCCACCTAGCCTTACTGATGATGCTCATGATAGTGAAAATGCAGTGCATGAAGAAGGATTGAATGGAATGATTACATGTTTCTTTGGGGATGGAAACAATTATGAAAACAATGATCATATGGATGACAATAACAATGAAAGCAGGGGTAATTACCACCAACATAATGTTGATGATAAAAACCTAAAAGACTCCATAAAGAAAGCAGTAAAGACACTCGTGTTCAAATCAGGTGCAAGTAGAAACTCAAAACTAGCATGCACATTAATATTATTAGAAATCAAGTCACTATTTGGTTGGTCAAGCAAAGGATTCACCACCCTAATGAAGTGAGTTGAAATCTATTTCTTACAATGCATTGCCAATTGGTGTACGTAATTCGTTTATGAATAGTCTAATAGAGATTGACATATCAAACATGTTCATCATAAGTCAAACATTCAATTGATCTAATCTTTGGAAATATTACAGGGCACTAAAATCCAACATATTTCCTGAAGAGAATGTGTTTCCATCAACTTGCAGAGAGGCGCGTGAGTTGTTGGTTGAGTTGGGGATTGAATATAAGAAAATTCATTCATGTAAAAATAATTTCATTTTATATAGAGATGAATATCAAGACAAGGTAGAATGACCCGCATGTAAAGAGAAGAGATATCATACAGATGTACAAGGTACTATAGTTCCAAAGAAAGTTTTAAGTCACATGCCAATTATACCTAGACTTCAACGAATGTTTCGTTGCAAGTCACTTGCACAATTGATGGAATGGCATGCAAAGAATAGGAGTAAATATAGATTCATGTATGTTAATTCCGACCGACTCCAAAGCATTGAAACACATTGAGGAAAAATGGCCAAGAAAATTCAAATATGAACCCCGTAGTATCAGGTTTTGTTACGAGGAAAATCTCTCTATGGCTAGGGGTAAACCACAACAAACGAAAATGACTGCAGGAATAAACTCTATAAAAAAATATGCTAGAAATACAAGATAAAAGGCCTACCTCGTCCAGACGTTCGATGAAGTCCACCGTTGAGCACTTGACCCAAAGAAATACACCTGCAACTATTCCTCAACAACCAAGCAATGCAAGCATATGGTGATAATATATGATGTTAACACATTCAATAGCATAATCCATTAACATTCATAACAAATACACCCATGGAATAATAATTAAAATATTTGCAAGATATCAATTGAACGAGAAAATAGTATTTCTATTAAGATATAATCAACAGAAGTGAATAAGTTACAGACTTCCGTGTCGACACGGTTCGAAACCGAGAAAGTAAGTTCCTTCCATCTAGGCCTCCACCACTTCAATCCTCCACCAAAGGCAAGCTCATATAAGAGAGACGATAAGTTATCAATCAATAAGGGAAGAGCTTGGGGGATGAACATTGTGTTTAGACTTAAAGGATAAAGGGAGCATACTCAATGTGAAGTGAATAATTCCTCCATAGTAACTTTTCTCTCAAAGTTGAATTCTTTCTCTTCTTTTCCATAGCTTGAAATTGGCCCATTTATAGCCTTCAAGTGGAACTGAAGGGCCGAGTCGGAACGTTTCCAGTATATGGAAGGCCAAGGATCATTGATCTCCTGTCGTGACATGGAAACCCAACACCATTTTTCAATTTTGGGCACATTTCCTGATGTACGCTGGCTGTAGTGGTGCAACCTTCGTATACACATGCTGTATAGTAGGCACGATGCATACATGTGGAAAAATGTATTTTTA
>SNQJ01S0002117.1:364127-380297 GCA_010110895.2 Picea sitchensis | reverse complement strand
CACTTTCTCCAATTTTTGCCAATATTTGTCTGTTTTACCACGTCCTCTTCCAAGTCAATTTTTGAGCAAACGAAGACGAATTTTAAAAATCCAAGAGAGGTTTTTTCTCAGCACGGGCTGAGGAACAAAAACCTCTTTCAGTTTTTGCAACGGAGTCACGAGCAGAGAGCATCAAAGACATCTTCGAGGCCTATTTTTCCAGATTTTCCATTTTCCGTTTCAGTCCCGATCTTTTAGGAGCTGTCACGGCCAGCTGGGGACGAATTTGGCGAAACCGAAAGAGGTTTTTGTCCAGCACATTCCCATCTACAATAACCTCTTTCAGTTTTTTCCCAGGTGTCAACATTGAAGATAAAATCACGTCTGATCGGACCCCTGTTTCGCAGAAAAACGGTCCATTTTTCATGGCAGAAAACTCCGAATTTTGTGGGAGTGGTGGCTATTTTTGGCCGATGCAGTTAAACCGACTCTTGGAACTTGATGAGGTGATCTACCCTATTTATTGAAATGATTTTAATGTAAAAGGGTTGGACCTGTGAGGCTCTTTGCGGGACTGTGGGCTGTGTTTAGCCAGGGAATGTCTCTGTAATCTTTAATGATTGATCAGCAATGAACATATTTCTTTTACAGGATTCCTGTGTGGTGATAGTGGTGGTGTTCTTCCTATGTTTAATGTTTTTCCTGTGATCATTATGCTTGTTTTCTTTTTCTTATTATCAGAAGGAAAGTAATATAGGCTGAATTTATCAGTGGATACTCTGCCTCTCTGCTTTTGATGATCTTTATGTTTTCTACAAAAGCTTAGTACAAGAATTCTTAACTGCTCCTTTGCCTAGCTCTTTCCTCACCTATTTTTTTTCCTCAAATCCATACCATTAAAACTCAATTCGATCTAATATTGCTGCTACCTTTCCCCGTGAAAGAACTGTGTCCAAAGCTGAGAGTGAATCTCCTTGTTTAAAGTGCAAACCCCATTTGCCCAATGGCCCTCCTTGTTGTTCCAAATCAATCATTTAAAAACCCCAACCCATGTTTTTCATAACTAGCCTAATACCTCCTCAAACAAAGCTATATCAGACAGAGAGATCCCTCTCTGAGTCTTGGAGGGCTAGATCCAAGACTCGAAGTGGTTTTGATGTTGCCTCTGTGACTGCCTCATAGCCTTGGGCAAATTACAGAGTGCTAACAGAAGGGATTTTTGGAAAATAGGCTGAGATTATGGGACACATGCTCGAGGTGGAATTTCTCACTTTGGATCCAAAAACCTTCGGAAATCCAAGATTTCTTTACCAAATATAAGGATTTGTTGTCGCAACTCAAGGCTTGCAGGGTTGATAAATCTAAGGAGGAGAAACAAATGGTTCTTACCATTCTTTCCAAACTTGGTCCAAAATACTCAGTGTTTGTATCCACATTTCATTTAGTTAGGCTCGCCTCTGGAGCCACCTGGATGATGCCCTCTCTTGATGCCTTTATCAAGTCTTTGACACAAGAGCAGAACAAGCTCATCAATATGGGAAAAATCAAAGGCCCAAAGGTGCATGCACTTACTGTGCAAGATGGTAGCGATCATCAAAATCAGAAATCTAAAGACAAAGAAGAAATGAAAGCACATGAAAATCCAAAGAAGGAAGGGTACTCAAAACCCTTCAACGATGCCTCCGGATCCAAAGGTGGAAAGGGAAGAAAAGGGGAGAAATTCACTTACTTCCATAAAAAGATTCCATATATAATATGCATGTATTAAGAAACAAATATATCAAATGGCCCAAATACTTCAACAAAACAACCTTGGAGATCGCATCCCCGAGGGTGCCAAGAAGAAGAAGCCAGAAGATCAAAATCCCAAGAAAGGTAATTCTAGCCATGCTTTTATTTCCATCAAATCCTCTCACAATGCTAGGATTGTAGATTCATGAGTATCACACCACATGGAAGCCACAAAAGAAGTCTACTATTCATTGGATGCATGTAAAGGTCCTCCTATTTTGATGGGGGACAACTCTCAAGTCGAGGTCACTCGAAAATGAAGAATTGAACTCACAAACGGGACCTTCGAGAATGTGCTACACATTCCCAAAATCTTCGTCAATCTTCTCTCCGTGTATCAGATGAAAAACTACGGCACCGAAAATAGTAATATTCACACTCGATGCAATGGATATCTATGACATGCAAACCAATTCTAGGGTGGCTACCGGTGACGTAAATCATCAATCCAGACTCTACACATTTAATGAATTTATTGAACAAGATTCTGCATTACTGCTTACCCATGCTGATGAAAGTAGTAGGATATGGCACGAAAGGTTCAGGAATTTAAATTTCATATATATGCAATATCTTAGCAAGTAGAGAATGGTTGATGGTCTACCTGACATCCACTTCTCCAAAGAAATTTGCGAGGGATGTGTTCTTGGAAAAAACCCTCAAGAGAGATTCGATAAAGGAAAGAATCAAAATGATTCATTTCCTTTGGATCTGATCCATAATGACCTCATGGGCCCTTTTCTACATCCATCAATCAGTAAAGCAAGGTACGTTCTCATTTTTGTTGATAATTTCTCACGCTTTACATGGATTTTCTTTCTCAGGAAAAATTAGAGGTCTTTCAACACCTCAAAGATTTCAAAGCCCTTGTTGAGACACAACCGGGAAAGAAGATCAAAGTCCTCTGAATAAATAACGGGGGTGAGTATGTCATCCATGAGATACAAAATATTTCTAATGAGGTCGAGATTCAGTTGCAACACACAGTTCCTTATACTCCACATCAAAATGGAGTTTTTGAGTAGAAAAATAGATCTCCGAAAGAAATGGAATCTTGAATGCTACATGCAAAGTCACTTCCATAGAGGTTATGTGTTGAAGAACTTAATTATGCGATCTAAATAAAAAAACAAATCTCCCCATAGATATGTCAAGGATTAGACCCCTACGAGGCTTGGAGTAGCCTCAAACCGAAAGTGACCCACTTTCACATATTCGGTTCTCATGCATGGGCCTTGATTCCCTCTAAGAAGAGGAAGGCACCTGATCCACAAAGCACATAGTGTATCTTTGTTGGATACCCTGACGGTGTGAAGGGATACTGACTCATTGATCTTTCCTCGGACCAACTCATCATTGACCGTAGTTTCCAATTCGAGGAAAGTGTCTCTCATGTATCTGAACATCTGCATGCATACACTTTTTTTCTTCCATCTGTATTTGACTATCCAATCTGATCTAGAACCAATCACAACATATCCAATATCTCCATCAACTTACTCATGCTTCTCAACCAGACAATATGAATGCTACTCCATCATGTATAAGAAACTAGTATACTATAGCAAACATATCAGAACTGAATCATAAGAGTGTTTCTCACTTCATCAACCAGCTCAACCACATCATAACAGTCACACCAAGAATGCCTTAAGCATTCACCACACAACAAACAAGAATATCCATCAAGACAACAATGCAACCATACCAGAGTTTCTATGGCCGATCTGAGCCCATAGAATGCAGATCTGGAACTGGCCTCAGTGTTCAGGAGACTGTCCTCAGCTCAACCACCAATCTCCATGATTACATCCACTGTATGCGCCCTGTCTTCATACAGCCCGTGTATGTACACGCCTTGGCTCACTGTAGCCCACGTACACCTCAGAAACTAGGGTTTTTGAACTTCCGAGACTTCTGTCGTCATGATCTTAGACTTGCCGAAACTATGATGCGTTCATGAGATCCTCCATACTCTCTCTCTCTCAGAATAGATCTTCAATCATGCTTAATAGATACACAAGAGACACTCCCAAAATGTACATCTCACAAGATACCCTTGCCTCTTATTTATACTCTTCATCTTCTAGGTCACTTAACCCACTTCTAGGTCACTTAACCTGTTTTCCTCATTTTAGAATTAACCACTTTCCATAAATAGAAAGTTCTCCATTACTTTATCATTTAAATATTCCTCCTTGAATTTGTCACCTCAGTTTATCATTTAAATAATCTTCTTTGATTTGTCACTTTACTTTATCATCTAAATAATGATTTCTTCTTTTCAAGCACTTTGAATTCTTTGACCTTTTGGGGTTTCAAGCCTTCATATGAGGGTCCTCCAACTTCGTAAGGCCATAACTTTCAAACCATGAGGAGTTATGTGACATTCCACATACCACCAGAAATGGCATGACAAGCACTATTCATCTAGAATAGTTTCACCAACAACTTCATTGATATTAATCTCATTATTCCACATTCAAACATGGGTTCTCCAACCATTCTTCTAGGATAACTCAATCGTAAAGAATATTCCCGTGAGGGATTTCACCATAAGGGGACCACTTTGGAGTTCATCCATTTGTGAACCTTATCAACCATGATAAGACTATAATGATCAATTTAACTATGCATCATATATCAAAGAAACCACATCGATCCATCTTCATCTTTGCATCACGTATCAATGACAACTCATTGATCCATCTTCATCTATGCATGACATCATATGCATCATATACTTGACATCTATCCATTATCATCAAGGACAATACATATTACATTTGAAATCAATCATCAATAAATCAATCCTTTGGCATCAATCAATCACTTGACATCAGTCAATGACATCAATCAATAAAACCATTGGCATCAATGACAACATGATCCAACAAATTATTCAAATGCAAAGATGAAGTCTGCTACTGGCCCTGTTTGTCATAGCTTTGTGAGTCATCCCAAAAAATGAGATTCCCTATCAAAATGGGCACAAACTAATTTGGTGAACATGGTCCAAGTTGGTAGTCCTAGATAACATTTATTATTCCATTTCCACCATTTCCATTGTTCTCGATCCAAGTACAAAACTCCCATATGAAGTTTGGTCTCATTGTCTCGTATATCATGGAGGGAGAAGTAGTGTTCCATTTGGGATACCCAACCTATTGGGTTTGATCCATCAAATTTATTCATCTCAAATTTGGGCACCTTATTCCAGAAGTTTAGATAACCCCAAGGGGAATGGGAAAAATGAGGGTTATCATAATGGGAATAATGAGAAGTATGAGGGTGGGAGATAACCCTAAGGGGAAAAATGA
Organism: Picea sitchensis; assembly: GCA_010110895.2. Taxonomy (NCBI): domain Eukaryota; kingdom Viridiplantae; phylum Streptophyta; class Pinopsida; order Pinales; family Pinaceae; genus Picea; species Picea sitchensis. Next base: position 375,207 of record SNQJ01S0002117.1, on the reverse strand, counting down.
GGGTTATCATAATGGGAATAATGAGAAGTATGAGGGTGGGACTGAGGTTGTTAACCCTAGTTGTATGTCAAAAAGTATTGAAATTAGTTGGAGAGGTTTTTCACGCTCTGGCGTAGGTCCTCTTCAATTTTTTTGGAGAGGGTGGCCAATCCCTAGTTGAGCTCGATGTAAAATTTGTCTACCTCAGTGACCAATTCATCTAGGGTTTCAATGTGGGTGGTAGGGGCCATTGTGAAGTCTTAGGTAGAAACATACCTCATCGATCAACACAATATATTGATTATGTTGTGCTTGATAGAAAATGAGGGTGTCAGGAAGAGGATTTGTCCAAAGAAAATGGTAGTACCCACTCAAGCATCGAGAAAAAAGGAAACTAATGGGATAGGTATCAAATAAATGTGTTTATAAGGGGTTAGGTCCATGGAAAAACAAATATCTTAAAAATGAAGGGTACCACCATGATCAACAAGAAGAGATGAATCCAATGGGATAGGTCTCAAATAAGGGTTTTTTTTTTTTTTTTTTTTTAATTATTTAAATTCTTTGGAGTTATACTTCGATATGAATACTTTTGTAGCTTCAGAATGCACAAATTATTAACAATAAGAAATGTGTCAATTCACAACTGAAATGCATGAGGAAAAGTTGTAATGGCTAGAAAATCATGTTTGTGACCCTTGTTGGGTATGTTCCCCTTAGTTAGGGCTTCTCTCTGTGGTTCCCATGGAAAGGGTTTTCCCTATGTAGCTCCATGATATACGCATGCAGGTTGAATAGTAGTACTGACCCAATATTTTAGGGGAACCAACTAAGGAGGTCTAACCGCACTTGTACTGCACTCACCCAATTACCTAGGCAGAGAGCATCTCGAGTGTTATTCTTAGTGGCACTATACCAACTGCCGCATCGACTTGCTCTATGGAGGGTTTTAGGATACCTAGGCCTACCCATACAGTTATTGACGTTTTGTTGTCATATAGACGTTGTTGGAAAGTTATTGGTGTCAACAAGAAGTGGTCATCATTGATGTTTTGGACAAGCTATTGTCATTGATGTCAATAAGTGGTTGTCATTGGATGTCAATATATGTGATGTGTGTATTTGGAGAAGTGCATCCAAAGTGGTCCCCTTATGACATAGTTCTACATGGTCTCTCACATGAAGATGTTTTGAAGAAGTATACAAGAAACCCATAGGTATCATTGAACCCTACCTATAAACATTGCATGAAGAACAAAGAAATGTAGGTAAATACACACTCATAGGTGGATAGTTATTTTCGTGATGTTTCTAATGGTAGGTGGTGCCAGCATGGTTCTTCACGGTTAGGGAGGTATGGTCTCAAGGAAGTTGGAATCCTCAAAGAATGGTTAAGAACTCTAAATAGTTACAAATATTTAGTCAAAGGGTCAAGTAGTTGTAACAAGAAAAGTTCAAGAAGCCCTAAAATTAAGGAAAGAGGTTACTTAGAAAAGTATATATACACCTCAAGAAGTCTCACAAGTAAATCTACACACACATCTCTATTGAACATACAAAAAGGATACATCTTTATCCAGGTAACCAAGGAGATCCGAGGAAAATTTCAGAGGGAAGATGAAGTGAAGAAGGAGAAATTCCAAGGGATGAAGCCTTGTGGGATGATGATTTCTAGGGTATGTTATTTAAAGGTCATCGCACCATTTTCACTATAATTTTGTTTCTACGTGAATGATTCAGATAGAAAAAATTGGAGGATGGAGGCTATTGATAAGACATATCGAGGTACATGTGGGTAATTTTAGCTGTGTTGTTTTAATTTTGGATATACACTATATGAAAGATAAGGTTTTTGAATAGTCCCGAAGCTAGTCATAAACCTGGGTGTTCCAAACAATCATAACTTTCATAGAGGATCCATATTCTGTGAGACCAATTTTAGTGGGAACAAACATTCCTTAGTATATTTTGGTGCAAGTTTCAAAGACTAACGATTCAAATATTGAGCTGCAGGACATGTTATACTACATTCACCTCTGAATAGGCTAGAATTCAACAAGGTCTCCATTTTTTAACTTTGTTATGAGAAGTTCTAACTCAAACTTTGAAGAGATGGAAGAAATATCTTAGAGTATCCAGGGTTAAAATTTTAGACCTTGTTCATTACAGGTACGGAGTTATCCTTTGAAAGGTAGGGTTCTGTGACTAATCCAAACTAGTCATGCCATTAATACTGAGGTAAATTTTGATGAATGTGATATTATATTGTTTCTGAAGTTGAGGAAGGTTTTTTGGTCTGAGAGGATATGCACCAGGTCCTCTTATTGAGTAAAGGTATGTTTTACATGTTCTTTTATTGAGGGTTGTTCTATGGTCGCATACGTATGAGAGTCATGTCTTAGCTTACGATGGTACTATTACAAAAGACGCTGTGATGATATGATACATTGTTACAAGTATATATTAGCTATCTTGGTATCGTGTTTGGTATATGTCATGGTGACGTTATCACATACCTCTTGAGGCATATTGTTGAGAAATTATCACATCTTGGATACTTGATGCACATAGCTGTATGGTAAGACGCTGTTTTGCCATCTACATGCATGGTACGATACAAATTTGATGTGAATGGTTTGGTGATGGTTGGTTTTGGTATCCATATGAGTTGATCTAGCTATAGTTGGTTGATGATGGTATATCGACGATAAAGACAATGACAATGACAATGAAAAAGATAGTAACGGGGACAATGACAGGTTGGATGATTGGTTGATGTGACAATGACAAGGACATGTTGGTTGATGTGTGACAAATGACAAGATAGGTTGGTTGATGTATTTGTGACATTGGGAATGATAATATTAGTGGTAGTGAAAGTGAGTCTACATTTATATTTTAGAGTGGAAGGATGGGAAAGAAATGGGGTTGTATCCTCCCTTCGGTTGAAAATAAGTATAATCGGAGTGATCTTCCTTCACAGGACCTAAATCGTGGGAGTCATAGCCTCCTTCCTACAGAGTCGGAGAAACTGGTGAGTTGGTTCTTCCTTCAAGATGGTTCCTATAAATCAGGGGGTCATACCCTCCTTCCAATTGTAGCTATAAAAAAAAAGGAAGCTGGTGCTTCAAATGAATGCATTCTTTGATATATATATAAGAAATCATTCCATGGTTTTCTCCCATTTAAGTTTCTAAGCATAAATTTTGGTGTGATGTGTATTTGATGTAATTGTTGAATTGTATTGTTTATGGTTATATCCCCATGATATATTGGATGAAATAATAAATGATATAATGATGATAAGGTTGAAGTTTGAATATTGTGATTGAAGTGGTAAAAGGTACTCATTGATTCACCCCTCTTAGTATTCCAACAATTGATATCAAAACAGGTTCCTTCAATAAATGGCCTAACCAATCGAAGGTAGATCACGGAGATCAAAAATTTGGAGATCAAAAATTTGTATAAGAATGAAATACCATAGTTTAATGGTTATAATGGTCACAAATATGAAACATGGAGAAACAAGATGAAATTATTCTTACGGGAACATGGGTATGATGCTTGGTATTCAATTGTTACATGATACATTGATTCAAAGAAACCAAATATTGAAACCAAGAAAGAATTAAAGAGAAACAAAAAAAAACGACATGGAATTCATCTTGAAGGATTACCGCATTCAATAAAAGATAAAGTGGGCAATAATGTACATCAACCAAAGAAATTTTGGATAAGCTACATAATATATACTCTACTTAAATCCCATTACACCAATGTAGGATGGACATGCTAATCAATGAAGAAGATGTTGAATTAGTGTGGGAAGAATTCGCATAATCCATAAGAAGAAGATTTCATGAGCATGAAATCCATGGATTTAGACAAGCTGGTCAAAGAAAAGAGAGAAAAACAAGTCACCTCGGCTGAAGAATTGATCAAGTTAAAGAAGGGGTCTCAAAATCCCATCTATGAAGAAGTTTGGTAGATGATTACAAACCTAAAAGTCCAACTAGAAGAATTCAGAAGGATTGATGAAGCATGCAAAAGTCAGTTAGAAGAAAAACAAAATTGGAAGCACAAATAGTAGCACAAAGAAAGGAAGCAGAGAAGAGAGAAAATATTTTGACCAGCCATCTCAAGGAAAATATCCAAGGAATGTTGCTTGAAGAATAATTTTAGTCAATCAATAGCAATTGAAGGAAGAATTTGTTCGAGGACCCAACTTGAAGAAGCTAAGAGAAATTAAACAAGCTTCAGAATATATAGATGATGAAAGAGCAAGAAGCCGTAAGAAGAAGTTGTGACATAAAAGTTGTCAAACTCACCAAGAATGTTGAAGAGTAGCAATCACATGATCAACAAATAAATTTGAAGATAAATGTTTCAGTCAAAAAAGAAAGGAAAGAACAAAGAGTAGGTCTACATTTATGTGTTATCACTCCATAAATTTCCTCGGCTGCAGAAGGAAATCCTAAAGGTAACCACACACCAACTTACAAAAGTTGAAAGCTAGCCCTTCCAACCCAGAGATGGTTCTCTCTTTATAGCTCAGTCAAGAATGACAGGTTATCTAATCAATACAATGGCTATATCATTGATGAGGATATAGTCGAAAATGGGCTTGCTAGGGAAGAGGAAAAGGACCATTGGGCATTGGAGTCGACTCCTAAAAATGAATGCAAACAATGACTGGTATGTTGAACTTCCTAGAGGAACAAAGGCTAAAATAGGTGGCCGAAATTTCTAGCTTTTAGTTTGTTGTGTATGGTGAAAGAAGAAGGAAACATGTAATGTAATCAGAGCACCATGAAAGGTGAATTTTGACCAGTTAAAAGAGAAAAACAAAGTTTAATTCACTCGAATCTAAAGCACCATTTAGATGAATTTTATACCTTGCAATATTTGATTTAAACAGATGAAATGAATAATGAATAATGAGAAACAAGAAGTACATACAAATACTAGAGCACAAGCTTCAGGACACCACCATTATAATCTATTTCTTGGAAAATTCTAGACTTTTGCATTTGTATTTCATTTAGATTCAGAGAAGTTTTTTACAATATTAAGCAAAATGACTATACTTCTGCCAATTCTCCCCCCCACCCCCCCCTTTTGCACCTTCAAAGTGCTCATATATATATATATATATATTAGAGCATAAGGAGGTCGAAATCCATCTTTTCCAAAAATAGAGAGTTGTTACAATAGCTTAGGAAAGAATATTTTCCAAAACTCTACTCATATCCTACTATCCAGGGTTTGATTTTTACCAACTAAAAGTGTGCCAACTAAAGAGAAAATCATGGGATATGATGGGAGAGTATCAAAGCTTCAATATCCATATCAATTTTGGATCCACCTTGTTGAGTTGGAGGACCATCAAGTCGAATTTCAAAGATTCTAGAACTCTGTCAGCAAATCTGGCTTGGCGAAATTGTGGAAAATAGGCCTCAAAGATCATTTCATATCTTCCAAATAATAACACCTGTGTAAAAAAATAAAAGAGTATTTTTTTATTGGGTCCGTTCTTGAAAAAAACCTCTTTAGGTTTTCAAAACTTCTTCTCCAGATCCTCAGAATATGTGCCCAATGATGATGACTAAATTAGGAAAACATTAAATGCTAAAATGTGAAAAAATGGACCATAAAGATTCATTTGAATATCTCAAACTATGACATGTGTAAAAAATGAGAGAGGTTTTTGTTATTGAGCTCATGCTTGACAAAAACCTCTCTGGGGTTTTCCAAAATCCTCTTCAGTTTCTTAGGGAATGATCTTGAAGTTGACTGCAAAACTGTCATTTGCATAGTGTGCACGTTGTGTAACTGCAACCTACAACAACTGCATAGTGAACTTGCGTAGCACAATGATTTTCTTGAAACCTTTTCATTTCTAGATAGTAACAATTTACTGGAGGCCTACATTTATTGCATACCAATCATATTTTGTTGTCCTTTCAATCTCTATGTACTTACAATACTTGCATAGAAAATTTGCTATGCAAGTGTTGTACATGAAAATTCTTAAACAAAACTGCAGATGTGGCTGAGATGGTGGTTCCAATTTGCCAACCTTCTATTTAATTTTTTTTTCTCCTTGGATTGGAATATTTATTGCAACAACTATTGTCTCCTATGAAACTAGAAAAATGACCTCAACAATTGTTGTCTGGAAACCATTAAAATTCAGAGAAAATTCCTTTGTCAACTGCATGTTATACCCTTGGATTTTCTCACAAAACCTCATGCATCCTTCTTGCTCAAAATACACTCTGAATGCGGGGTTTGAATACACCAAGATTAGAATCTGTGGCTCGTACCTCAACACGTTTCCTCCTCTATATTTATTCTTCTCTGGAGTTTTCATAGCTTTGTGGTTTACAAGATAACCTTGAAACGAGTAAGGGCAGAGGGATCCACAAACTTAGATAGGAAACTTTCGCAACAAACCAAGAAGGTTAGGGTCTGGTCTATTTAGTATTGGGGATGTGAATTATGCAGAAGGCAGGTTTTGAAAATGCATAGATGCAAGGATTAAGTTGAACATGGCCCGCTGGTCTTTATGCAGAAAAAAAAACTAAAGAAACAGGAAATGTGTAGAGAAATGCTTACACACAAAGTTTGCGTAGCAGGGATACTACACAGAGCTTGTGTAGTGAGTATATTGGTTTGCGTAGCAGAATGTTCTTGGAAGCTTTTTCTGAGAGGAAATGGTTGATCAGAGGTCGAGGATACATGAAAATAAATAAAATGTGGCAATGGTACATGCATAAGGTGATGGAGAGTGATTTGAGAGGGAAAATATTTGTTTTGTGATGACAAGACCTTTCAAACATCATTCAAGTAATTTGTGCAACAAATTTGCACAACACACACATTTTTATATGATCAAGGTAAAACTAACACAAAACGTGATCATAATCTCAATACTGACTTCATCACATGATAATGATCATTAATACTCTTGTGAAATAACCTTCCACCTAGACTTATAACTCGACTTTGACATACCACTTGACACCTTGTGAATTTATTTCAAACCAACATGACTTAGGCTTATAACTTGTCTCTTTTTGACCTGCATCTTATTTCTTATTTTATCAATGAACCAAGGATTTTGAGACATCGTGAGACAAAACACACACACACACACACACACACACTGTGACTCAAAAAATGACTTTGTAAATATTCTTACAAACCTATAACCTTAGCTATGCAAATCATGATGCTAACAATGTAGAAGTCATAAAATACTCTATAAAGAAGGAATAATTCAAGACCTCAAAGGATAGCATTCTATAAATAAAGAAGTCTCAAGAATAGGATTACATAAGAGATGGATATCAAAGAAGACCCTCCACTTCCAGGTATCAAAGAAGTTTCAATCATTGTGAAGGAAACAATAGAATATAAGATCGTAATCAACCAATGCATGAGTTCATAAAGACCACAACATAAAGAAATTCATTCACTCCCAGGTATGAAATTTTATTTTATGGTCATTGTTTTATTTGTACTAAATTTGGACATAAATTTGTAGGTTGTAGAGCTTATGGAAAAAATGGTCAAGCAAGAAATGCATATGTGACTCCATACAATATTGAATGTTACAAATGTCATAACTATGGACATATATCTCGTGATTGTAAAAGATTGATGGATACTTCTATGAAAGGGAACATTGATATAAAATATAAGAAGGTTTGGAAAATAAAACAAGAACAAGTAAAGGAAGAACAAATCAATGAAGGACACCCAGAAGTCATACTCCCAGGATTAGAAATAATATGAGAACAACACAAATCTATAGGCAGAAAGGAAGATGCCAGATACAAAAAGGTTTGGAGAAGAAATGAAAAAAGAAGACGAAAAGGTGAATGAAGATCAGGTCCCAAATATCATATTCATATGATTTGCAGTAGTGCAATATCATGATGAATCCACAAGAAAAGAGGAAGAGGTTATAATCTATAAAGAGGATGAAGAGGAAGATATCAAAATTAAGGAAGAAGATGAAAAGAATGTCAGAATTCAGAAAGAGGATGACAATGAATCCAAAGATGAAGAGGAATATTACTCCACATTAGAGCGGGCACTTTTCTAAGCTATATGTATTGGAGACTCCTGATAAATATGAATATTTAACAGGAGGAGTCTAAGAAGAAACTCTACATATCATAGAAGCCTTTAAGAATGGTTAAGAAGCCCCTAAGTAGTTACAAGTATTTAGTCAAAGGGAAAAGTGGTTGTAACAAGAAAGTTCAAGAATCCCTAAAATTAAGGAAATAGGTTACTTAGAAAATGTATATATACACCTCAAGAAGTCTTTCACAAGTAAATTCACACACAAACTCTATTGAATATATTCTAAGTGAGCAAGTGACTCTTATCTGAGGTAACCAAGTAGATCTAAGGTGAATTTCAGAGGGAATATGAAGTGAAGAAGGGAGAAATTCCAAGGGAGGATGAAGTCTTGTGATGATGTGTTCTAAGGTATGTTATTTAAAGGTAATCTTACCATTTTTGCTATAAAAGTTTTTAGAGAATGATTCAGATAGTGAAACTTAGAGGTTGTTGAGAACACATATCAAGGTAACTGTGGAAAAAAAATCATCTTTTGGTTCATTTTTACGTTTGGAGATAAACTCTGTGGAAGATAGTTTTTTCAACTAGTCCTGAAACTAGTCTCAAACATGTGTTCTAGCTAAAAAATCATAAGTTCTTCATAGAGGATCCAAATTATATGATACCAATTTTAGTGGAACGATAACAATTCGTAGTATATTTTTTGAGATTTTCAAAATCATATATCAAATATTGAGCATGTGGAATGCTATACAAGTTCGATCTCCAAAATAGGATAAAATTCAGCAAGGTCTTCCATTTTCACTATAAATTATTTTTTGAGAAGTTGCAGACCCTGAAATTGTGAGGAGATGGAAGAAATATCTCAAAGTATTTGTGGTTAAAATTTAATACCTTTATTCATTACAGGTACAGAGTTATGCTTGTTGAAAATTAGGGTTTGTGACTAATCCAAAAACTAGTCTTGTGAGACTAAGGTAAAGTTTGATGAAAATGTTATTCTCTTGTTGTTGAAGTTGATGAAGAGCTATAGGTATTTAATTTTTTGTATCAGGTTTTCTACATAATCAGAGGTATGCTTTACATGTGTTATTGAGGTTTATGCTTATGGTGGTACATGTATGAGAGACATGTCTTGATGATGATGGTATATGATATGGTACACCTTTGTGATGATATGATACATTGTTAGAAGTATATATTTGCTATTTGGGTGATCTGAAAATTAACTTGATCTAAAATTCAAGATCTTTAACCATTATTTGCATGTGAATTTTTAACTGTTAACCACCTTTGTAATGCAAAATTAAATAACATCCATCATACACATAAGCACATAAATATGTAAGAAAACCATCTATGAACAATAATTGGTAACAGAGTTCACCAAACCCCCTGGCTACATCTCTGGGCCACTTTCCAAATGGGAAGGCCGATAGATTAAGTATTCAAATGCTTACAAAGTGACTTCTGAATTCTGTCTGTCATATACAGTAACCGACTTCAACAATAGCTGCAAGATGAAATTCTGAGACTTTTAAGTATGAACATGGATACCTTTCTATGTATCTGAAAGATTCTGTGAGCACTTTTCTGTCTGAATGCTTGAATGCAAAAACTGAAGCTGGATCTGGAATCCTTGTGAAAAACTGAGACTTTTGAGTATAAACTCGATATATTTCAGAACTGGACTCAAAATTCCCTTCTTGGCACAATTCCCAAAATCTGCCTTTGATTTGTACAGTTCATACGGCCTCGAGATGCGTGCAAATCCAAAACCACCTCGATTTGTGTGCAAAACCACCTCAGTGTCTACATGCAAATTCACCTCGGGCTGCATGCAAAATCACCTCAATATGCATGCAAAACCACCTCGGTCATTGTGCAAAACCACCTCGGGCTGCGTGCCAGTCTCTCCCTGCATCAAACTCTCCCCCCAGGATCTGTGCCCATGGCTCATTTAAATAATGGAAACAAAACCAAAAGGGGCGTGGGCCATAGGCCACGCGCCCACCCAAACCTCACTAAATCCGACAACTTTTAAGGTTATTCGGTCACCTCTTGCCACGTCTCATGGCAGTGGCGCATTGGTAGATGTGCTGGTTAGGGGGGCGGAAGTCCCGGGGTCAAACCCGTGGGCTTCTCCTCCCACTGCATAAGTGATATGGTATGGCGTGATTTTGGATATATGTTATGGCATATAGTTTATATTATATGGTTGAGCTTTGACATGTTATAACATATGGTTTTGGCACATTTATATGGTTGGCGCGTTTAACACATATGGTTGGATTTTGGTTATATTATATGGACTTTGGATATATGGCATGGTTTAATAACATTTAAATACCAAGGGGGGGCCTCGGTGTTGGCAAGGTTGAGGGCTTAGCCCTTGACCATCTCTTTTTACCCAACCATGGGGTCATGGTGGCCTTTTCACAAGGTCTTGGGTTTAATTCCCATAGCCCCAAATTACATTTTTTAAAACCATTTCCAACCATTTTTCACCATTTTAACCATTTTTGACGAAACTTCAACTGCTGATATCTTCATCATCTGGAGACTGTTTTTCCCAAAACAAACGTCACCGGAAAGATGCTGACAAGATCTTCCACTTTGTAAGCTTTACTTTGCATTTTGAATAATTTAACTTTATCGATTTTTGAGATGATCCTCCTGGATCAAACCTTCCCACTGAAAATATTTTTGGCCACAAAAAGTATGAAATCATTCAGAAAAGAAGTGGAGACATGTTTGTCTCACTTGTCCTGTATCACCTATCCATTCTTCCTGGAACCTGTACATCTGACTCAGCAATAAATCAATCAACACTGCACTAACATTGTTATGTACATTAACCTCATTCTTAATCACATCTTCATTCAACATTGTTGGAACCAACCACATACTGTTGATGAGTATTAAGCTGAATATAAACATTGAACATGTGAAAGAGATTGTACCCATACCATGCTGACTTTTAACCATAGAAACACTATCAACC
>SNQJ01S0002117.1:346328-357378 GCA_010110895.2 Picea sitchensis | reverse complement strand
AATTATTTCCAGTAAATCCATAATCATTCATTTGTAAAGAAAATATCCATTGCACCTTGAGAAGCTCCCCAAAGGAAAGAAACATGCCATACATTTAGTAAAATGGGGATCAAATTTTTTTGTAGTTATTTATAATATTCATTCAAAGGGAGGCATTACTTAGGTCCAATTAATAATAAGTTGCTTATATGTTAGCATTTTGAGAAGATCGAGAATTGCTACTTAGGTGGTGTTGACATAAATAATACACATGCTTGGTTTGAACACAACTTTATTGGAATGGTAAATATCAAAGTGTTTCAAGGAATTTCCTTTGGACAACACTCTTTGTGAAGTTTTTTGTCCATATTCATTAGCAACCTACCCTAACCTAGCCACCACTCTAAACCATTAGAAACCTAACGCAAGATCTTTAGGCCTCTCTCCTACTATCCTAAAAACTCAGGTCCATCCTTAGGAATGTCTACCATTTGACTGTCCTAAGCTATTTTTGCAGCCCCAACCTACCTAACATTGACCTATTTTCATACTAGCTCACCCTAGGATATCTCCCCTTTCATGCCTAGGCCATTATCTCCCTAATGCAAGGCCATTAACCCTATCTCCTAAACATTTAGACACCCCAAGACTACCTACAGAAACCCTTACTACTGACTGTCTTGAAGTCTTAATTTAAGACCCTATTCCACTTTGACACACACCTAAAAACAAACTCACACACCTCATAGTCACTCTACCTAAACCGCCTCCCAAACTCTCCACCCAAAATCATAGTAAAACCTTCAATTATGACTGTGTGAACATAGTCATTCCTAGCCACATTTAATTTGTTTTTGACAGAGATAATTCATGGGGAACATAANATTATTTGCATGTGAATTTTTAATTGTTAACCATCTTTATGAATGCAAAATTAAAGAACATTCATCAAGCACATAAACATGTAAGCATACTATCTATGAACAAGAATTGGTAACGGAGTTCACCAGACTTCCTAGCTACCTCTCTGGGCCACTTTCCAAATGGGAAGGCCGATAGATTAAGTATTCAAATGCTTACAAAGTGACTTTTAATTTATGTCTGTCATATACAGTAACAGACTTCAACAACAGATGCAAGATGAAATTCTGAGACTTTTAATTATAAACATGGATACCTTTATGTGTATCTGGAAGGTTCTATGAGCACTTTTCTGTCTAGATGCCTGAATGCAAAAAATGAAGCTAGGTCCGGAATCCTTGCGGAAAATAGAGACTTTTGAGTATAAACTCGATATATTTCAGAAACTGGACTCTGAATGCCCTTTTTAGCACAATTCTCAATTCTGCCCTGATTGTACAGTTCGTACGGCCTCGGGATGCGTGCCAATTCTGTACCACCTCAAACTACGTGCAAATACCACCTCGATCTACGTGCAAATTCACTTCGGTCACTATGCAGCATCACCTCGATCTGTGTGTCTGTCTCTGCCTGCATCAAAACTCTTTCTCCCTCCTCGGGATGCATGCCCATGCCCCATTTAAATAATAAAAAAAAAACAATAGTTTTTGGGGAGGCGCGAGCTATGGGCCACGTGCCCTGTGAAATCCCCCGAATCTCGGCAACTTTTAATTTTTTTGTGCCATTCCTTGCCACGTCCCATGACGGTGGCGCACTGGTAGTTGTAGTTGTTATGGGGGCGGAAGTCTCGGGGTCAAACCCGTGGGCTTCTCCTTCATACACATATATTTGTTATAACATATTTGATATATGGTATGGTTTGCGCATTTTATGTTTTAATACATATCATATGATATAGTTTTAAATATATGCACGCGATTTGTGTTATATCACATTTGGATATGGTTTATATGTGCGCAATTTGTGTTATATCACATTTGGATATGGTTTATATGGTTTTAATATATATGATATTTGGATTTTATGATATGGTTTTAATACCAATGGGGCCTCGGTGTTGGCAAGGTCAAGGGCTAGGCCCTTGACCACCCCTTTTTTTTTCTAAACCATTTCTAACCATATTTTTGACCATTTTAACCCATTTATAACCATTTTTTACGAAACTTCCCTTGCAAATATCTTTGTCGCCTAGAGGCCGTTTTTCCTGAAACGAACGTCACCGAAAAGATGTTGACGAGATCTTCCACTTTGTAATCTTTACTTTGAATTTTGAATACTTTAACTCTATCAAATTTTTAGATGATACACCTGGATCATCCATCCTCGGGACTGTCTACCATTTGACTGTCCTAAGCTATTTTTGCAGCCCCAACCTACATAACGTTGACCTATTTTCATACTAGCTCACCCTATGATATCTCCCCTTTCATGCCTAGACCATTATCTCCCTAACACAAGGCCATTAACCCTATCTCCTAAACATTTAGACACCCCACGGCTACCTACAGAAACCCTTATTGCTGACTGTCCTAAAGTCTTAATTTAAGACCCTATTCTACTTTGACACACCCCTAAAAACAAACTCACATACCTCATAGTCACTCTACCTAAACCGCCTCCAAAACTCTCCACCCAAAATCATAGTAAAACCTTCAATTATGACTGTGTGAACATAGTCATTCCCAGCAACATTTAATTTGTGTTTGACAGAGATAATTCATGGGGAACATAACATACAATCTGCATACATAAGAAACATTAAAAATCTTAACTTGTGTGCATTTGGAGGGGTTACATATCATTTGCATTTGCATATTTAGGACAAGTAGGACTGATTCATATTGAATTGAAGTCAAATAGACAATCCCAACTTCTAATATGTAATGAACTGAGAAGGATACTATTGGATTATTGGATTGACACATATGAAACGTTTTGTGGCTTTGAAATATTGATGTCTTGAAAATAGTTTGATCAAAGTCATAGATACTTCAAAGAAAATTATTGTGCTCTATTAGGGAATTGTGTATATCATTCAAATTTAGTCATTGATTGATCTTAATAATTTGAATACTTGCATTATTCTTGAGATTGAAATCATCATCCTCTAGGCATTGTATACAAACACAAACACATGTGGCATTTGCACACTTAAGTGAATATCTTGTTGTCACATACATTTCCTTTAATAATTCATTGAATATATTTTAGATGAGTTTACATGAAAGAGTGTTTCATTATTTCATTGTATGTAGTCTTTGTCATATCATGGTCTATGTGAAATCTGAGATATTTTCACTCTGTGTTGTTTTCAGAAATAAAGAATCTATGTACACAGGTGAAATACGGGCCCTCAGTAGGCAAAGTTGTCATTGGTGGGTTGTTTAACCTGGTGAACCATGAAGGAAAACATGTAACAGACCGTGATTTTATGGAAAAGTGGACACCAATCTATTTTGGCTCTACTCACTATACTGATATTTTCCTAGATGAAATTTAGAAAATGGTTGTTGAAATTGGTAAAATAAGTATGTTATTAACTCTTTCAATAAACTAGGTTGGACATTGATTTATCATGAAATAAAATTATTTTCCTTGCATGAAAAAATTTTATGGGGATATTGGCAAGTAGTAATCATAGTTCAGAATTGTTTTTCAACCTACTTGTATCTGAAAATTGTGAAATATTAAAATTGACTCCAGATAGATTATTTGTATAACTACCAAATGCAGTTATTTTAAGTTAATACATTTCATAGGATTTATGTGTTTCTTATTAATATGCACATTGTACATAGTTATGCCTTCAATTGTTATTTCCATCTTGATGAGATATGTATTAAAATTGGTCATATGTTGGATGTGACTATCAACCTCCGAGGGCCTGTATCAGGCTCGGGAAGGCTGACTATCTTCTTTACATGTCGTTGTAGCTTCTAAATTTCAGCTTTTTGTTCCCTGGATTTTTCTCTTAGGCATTGATTTTCCACATCTAACAGGAATTCTTTCGATTTAATAGTGCCAACTACTCTGTAAGGGAGGTCTGTTGTTTTGAAATCTCCTCCACCCAATGCTCTAGATTCACCTTCCACAATTTGAGGCTCGATATTAAATCCCCTAGCATGGATTGAGGCTCATCACAATGGTGCTTACATCAAGAAAAGACAAGGTAAATTGGATCATCGGTATTGACCATTAGGGGGTTGACTCCAGTGCCAGCTCCCAAGTACATAATGAAAGTGTTATATCTCCAAGAAATCACTCCCTAACTGTAGAAAGGTGTAATCTTGGTAACTTAAATAGATCAATAAATTGTGGAGGAAAAAGGATCAAATCGGATGACATTATAAACTCACATCCATTTAGAAAGACATGGGTCACTTGAAATACCAAGGCTTTCAACTATGTTACTCAGAAGGTTTTAATCAATGTGTGAAAACATGGAGAAGACTCATTACGCTAGCAAGAAATACCTACACAAAGGCATATGTGAATGGCCAGTAATGATAGGTAAGATACTTCTTCATACCAGCAGAAACATATATAAGATTTGTATATAGTAGATGGACAGATATAATAAGTAAATACTTGCAACTTAATCTTATGAGTGCACTGATAGGATGACAGCTATTTGGCACTAAGACAAACATAAGAAGCAATGTATATAAGTCTAATATACCAACAAAGAGATGGGATGACAGCCTCCTGTCATTGAGTATACATAAACTTGGAAAGAAAGGATATGAAAACTGAACAAACAAAGTGAAATAAGCTTGATGTCAAGATATATTCATGGACATCTCCAATGGATGAAATGTACAAGTCTTCAAGAATAGAACCACGGTCCTCAGACTGTTTTCCCCCCCTTTGGTGTCTTAGAATTCTTAGGCTTTTATAGCCTTTACATCAAGGTTTCAAGATCCTAATTTAATGGATCTGAAATACCAAAAATAAACATAATCAATTTGATCTTTTAGCATAAATGATCCAATCTTATCATCATAAGTCGAATTTGAGAACCTAGAGAATTATTTGGCAGCTTGCTGGTGAAAATCACAGATTTCGAAATCTATCTTTGATGGTTGGGCGATTTCTGTCAAGAATAAACATGCCATTTGGCTTCATTCCCTTACCATATGCCTTCAAAACTTGATGAAGAGGATGATCTAGCTTCCGATAATTATTATCTTTAATTTGAGATCATTCCCACAGATTCTGGAAATGGAAAAACGTGATCTGGGCATAAAGAAGACCGATCTAGACTCTTCAGAGCTTTCGGCGGCTTTCTAGTCGTGTATTTTGACTTTTAGTCGCCAAAATTCAAAGCTTTTCAGCGGCTCATTACACTGTAAATTTCACATTTATCCGTCGAAAGCTAAAATTAACCTTTGGCCTATTTTTAGAGGTGAAATCCTCATTTTATTGAATTTATGTGAATTTGAGCCTTTCTCAAAACCTCTAAAAATTTAAGATTTAAAAATAAAATTATTATCTTTAATTTGAGATCATTCCCATAGATTCTGGAAACGGAAAAATGTGATCTAGGCAGAAAGAAGACAGATCTGGACTCTTCAGAGCTTCCGATGTCTTACTAGTCGTGTATTTTGCATTTTAGCCGCCGAAAGTCAGAGATTTTCGGCAACTCATTAAACTGTAAATTTCACATTTAGCCGTTGAAAGCTAAAATTAACCTTTGGCCTATTTTTAGAGGTGAAATCCTCATTTTATTGAATTTATGTGAATTTGAGCCTTTCTCAAAACCTCTAAAACTTTAATATTTAAAAATAATTCTTCTACCTAATGATCCTCTTATCATGTGATTTGGGAGATATTAGCAACTAATTTTTTATCGCTAACAGAACCCCAACATTATTCCTATGTGAATGGCATATTTTGTTTTTAAAAAAAACCCAACATTAGTCGCTCTAGCGACGAACATGTTCGTCACTTGTATAGCCATTTGGTCGCTTGACTAAGTTTTCCAGGGTTGTCTTGGTCGCTCTCGCGACTAATATTAGTCGTTATATCGACTAACATTAGTCGCTAGACTGACTAATTATGGTCTCTAGAGTGACCAAGGTTACGTTTTCCTTAGAGATGCTAGCAAGGCTTGCGACTAAAGTGGGTCATTAGACCGACTAACATTAGTCGCTAGACCAACTAATTATGGTCGCTAGAGTGACCAAGGTTATATTTTCCTTAGATATGCTAGCAAGGCTTGCAACTAAAGTGGGTTGCTAGACCGACTAATCTTGGTGGATGGACCAACGAATGGTAACTTTTCCCTATTGTGTATAGGATTTTTTTCCCGGTCACTAGACCAACGAAGATCCATGTGTAGTCGCTAGACCGACGAATCTATTCCGACGAAAAAAAAAATCATCTTGGTTGCAACAATGACCCTATTCCGATGAAACTTCGTCACAAAAACGTTCAAATTTAGTAGTGTCCCCTCAGCAACACCATTTCTACTCTAACCATCCTGCAGGTTTCCTTTTCA
Source organism: Picea sitchensis (assembly GCA_010110895.2). Classification (NCBI taxonomy): domain Eukaryota; kingdom Viridiplantae; phylum Streptophyta; class Pinopsida; order Pinales; family Pinaceae; genus Picea; species Picea sitchensis. Next base: position 350,978 of record SNQJ01S0002117.1, on the reverse strand, counting down.
AATATTGTTTTTACCCCTGCATCATCCATTTTTCTTACAGAAATCAAATTTCTGGCCAAACTTGGGATGTGTAGAACACCAGGTAGTGTTCTAATCCTTCCATCTATGAGCCTCAACTTGACCCTTCCTCTTCCTATGATTCTGGTTGTCGAATCATTACCTAAGAAAACATTACCTCCACCATACCTTTCATATTCGTAGAACCACTCCATGTGGGGAGTCATATGAAAGGATGCACCAGAGTCAACCAACCATGCCTCATGATCTGCATGTGTGCTTAAAGAGGCCAAGTACACATCCCCTCCTTCTTCCTTGGAGGTTTTTTCTTCTATAGAATAAGATTCTTCGGATCCCTTCTTTTTCTCAACTTTGGATCTACATTGCTTCTTATAGTGCCCTTCTTTTCCAAATCTCCAACATACCCTTACAAACTTTCTAGGAGATTTAGATCTACCCTTAGACTTAGATCTCCCACTTGAGAAATTAGATTTATTTCTTTCCTGGGAACATCCTCTTGAAAATAATGCGTCTGTGCTATGTCCTTCCATATTCTTCCATCTCATCTCCTCTGATTACAAGGATGATACCACTTCTTCAAACTTCAAGGAAGTTGTATTACTACATATGGCCACAAGCAGACTATCCCACGAGTCTGGTAAAGAACACAAAAAACTGATACATGTATCTTCATCTAAAATTTTAATCTCAACAGATACTAACTGACTTACCACAATATTGAAGGCATTCAAATGCTTTGCCACCGAGTCTCCATCTCTCATCCTCGAGTTATACAACTTCTTTCTCAGGGATAGTTTATTTACTAGGGACTTAGACGAATACAACTTCCCCAACTTTTCCCATAAATCCTTGGTTGTAGCTTCCTCTGACACATTCAGTAATATTGAATCGGAAAGACACAGTCGGATTGTGCTCTTTGCCTTCCAATCCAAATTTTTCCATTCATATGCAGAAGTTCCTATAGGTGAAGTACCTGGATCTACCGCGATCCACTGATCTCTATCCACCAACAGATCTTCCATCTTGAGCTTCCACAGCTCAAAACTTTTCCCATTAAAATTCTCGATCTCCGTCTTCGAATTGCTTGCCATTTTTTTTCACCTGAAAAAGCAATACCACAGATATCCCACTGTAACAAGGCTTATCACAGTCCCGAGCCAAACCCTTGACCACAAAGGTGTCCCCTTGAATTCAATAAAGCTCTGATACCAAATGTAGATTTTAACCTTGTACAATATCTACTGCAAACAGATATTCAGTAAAGGAATAGAAAAGATACAATGGCAAATACAAACATTACACAGAGATTTTTCCCCTGGAAACTCAAACCGGGAAAACCAGCATATTATATATTATTCATCATGTTACAATGTTTACAATACAAAATACATATAGGAGCCAGCGGCATCCAAAACCCTAACCCAATGACCAGGATTAGTCCAAAACCCTAATTCCTTAACCGAAAATAGAAAACCATCGGCAAAGAAACCATGTGCCAAAAAACCACCTAAATATAATGCAGTCCCGAGGCAGAAAAATGCGGTCCCATTGCAAAAACAAAATCGGGGGGGCTGCACCCCCTTGCACGCCCGGCACATACGCTCAGAAACTAATAATTTTGCAAAGAATATAACACATACCCAACACTTGGGATTCCAAGGACCATCGATCCATCAGGAGGTGTCCCATAAGATCTCATTCATTGGATCTTGTATGGTTCGATATGAGGAGGATGGCCTTGGAACCTTAGTTGTCGTTCACTTGTAACCTTAGAGTGAACCTTGACTATTAGATGAAGTGAACGAGTATCATTATATCCTTCGGAGTGTGTACTGTCGGAGTGAGTTGGTCGGAGTGGTTTATGATACAAGAATGGAGGCATTCCAATGGTAGAGGACTCCGAGAGTGAACATGAACTGTAGATCAGTGAGTGAGCAAGCGATGAAATATCAACTATAGATTTGTCGCGGGTCCCATCAGTTCACTTAGAGAGTAATGGAAGAGATGGATGATAATTGTCAAGCGAGTAGAGGCTACGATATGAACGGGGCCATTGGAATTCAGAGTCTGAGAGCCATCATATTTTTCCAAACTAGCCCATCAGAGAGGCACCATCGAAAGGGAAATCAACTCGAGTAACTTGTTGTTCCAAAGGAGAGGATTCTGAAGAACTGCATATCATTGATATAGTGGCGAGTGGTAGTTCTAAATGTATAATCTAAATGTCTGATTTGAGGTGTTTGTTCCCTTGGATGTTGTGAAGCATCCATAGAGCTCCCCGAATTTGCAGAGGCCTTCCTAGATTTTAGACGAGAAGGTTTCAGATTAAACCAGAGTACGAAGTAGAGGAGGAGGAAAAATCGAACATCCCAACAACCTAAGGAGAATTAGGGGGTCGGGTGTGTTATAACCACTAGGAAAGGAAAGGTTCCCATTCTTATTGTATTGATTTATTGTTTCGTAGTTAAAAAGAGTAAGGGAGTGGGATATTGGAGCATAACAAAGTATAAGACCTTGTAGTATCCATACAGGACATATTATCATCAACAACTCCATAGTGAGTTCACCTCTCTTCGTATTTGTATTTCATATCTAAGATTTAGTAAAGAGCAAGGCATATTCGTCACCTTTTGTCTAGGTTTTCCCATATCGGGTTTCCCAGGGTACATCTTGGGTTCATTGTGTAGATGGTGTCATATTTTTTTTAGCTTATTTTATTTCAATATTTTGAGTGATAAGCTAGTAATATTAAATCTTGATCCTAAGTAAAACATTGCATAACAAAGTGTTTGCAAAAATTTGTAAGATTTGTTGCGATGAATTGTTCCAATGGAACAACGACAATTTACATATCAATGAAGAAACTAAAAATTTAACAAACAAGAGGCATGCAATGACATAGTCCCTATTGTTCTTTTGCTTAACTATATGAAACAACAATTGGAGAAAAAATAGTATTTGATAGCAATTTTTGTGAAATGGTTGAAATCGAGCCTATGGTGAAGTGCTTGATGATAGACTTTAATAATTATCAACAATGTTGTTAAATGCCACTAGTATACTAAGTAATACCAAGAAATTGTTTCTCGTAGCTACATACCCATTATCTCCATGGCCTAATACAAAAGGAGAACATAGTGGCTCTAATGCAATAAAGAAATATTAGTCTTATACAAATATTAGGGCTTTGAAGACATGGAAATGAAAGTGGACTCAACTATCCATATTAAACAAAGAGGATAATAGTTCTCATTGGCTTATCAAAGGAAGAATGAAATGGATAATATAGGCATTGAAAACAATGAATGTAATATTTTCACACACTAGAAGGATGGCAAACATGGTGTGGACAAGTTGTCTAGCCAACCTAATGAGGGGAAGGGAGACCTTAGAGTATTTTTGGATGTTTGTGTCGAGTATGAATGAGATGAAAAGGGTCAATTTTCCAACAGCAAGTGTGTTTTGTTTGTGAAGTCAACCAGGGGTAGTATGTATAGGAGTAGCTTGAAAAGTTTCAACAGGGAAAGTATGGACACCTTTTAAGAAATATTGGAAAATCCAATGAGATAAGAAAATGCTTTAATTAAAAGTATTGGTTGAACACTGTAAAGGAGAACACTAATTCCAAAAAAATTCCAATCAAGAAGCCACGTCTTTGATGATTGGGCTCCTTGTGAAAACCTATGTAAATTATCGGTGGAATGCAAGAATCAAAACCTAATAGGAATACCTATAGCACTTAAAGTAGTCACGAAACATTTACTACCAATTTAGTACATTTTCCATTTCCTACTTCTAGCTCATGGGAAACCTTCATCATGCATCATGTTAGGGTCCTAACCCACACATAGGTAGAACAATATATTTGGATGTAATAAAGGTCAATATTAATAAGGCCTTTCAATAAAATATAATAAGTCGAATGTAAGAATACCTAATAGAAGCTTCCGCTTCTAGAAGGATATTCATCTAGATGCTTCTTTTGATAGACATATTTAGTATAAATAGGATTCAAGGGTATGAGAACCCTAGCTTGGATATTATCGTAATAGAGCTCTGCTCAACTGGAGGTTGCCCCCTCGAAGAGGCCTGTGAACATTGCTTTTAGAATCAAAGTGTTATTTATGTTGTTATTCTTATATCATTTCAGTGCTATTGTGGTGATTGTTCTGGTTATATTGTTGTTATTCTGCCATTTCTAGCATTTTATTTATGTTATGCATAATTTTGATATCTGGTATATTACAAGTGGTATTAGAGCACTTTCCTCGACAAAAATTGTGGGTTAATTTTTTTTTTCAGGGTAGAGACGTATTTCGGCATCTTTAAGCCACAGAGATCTGTCGTTACGCGCATAAACCCACAGTTGAGGGATTCATACACGCGGGAAAAACAAGTGGTACTTAAGCGCACATATATTGGCCACCCTTGTAACCCTTGTTGGTACCCCTTCGAGTGGTAGCGCATCAGACAGCACCTATGTACGGATCAGCCTAGATTACCTAAATCCCTCTTTAGATAAACCGATCGACCGCCTGACTGTTATAGTGCCACTGAGAACAGCACTCGGGAAGATACTCTCTAGTACCTGGGTAGTCGGGTAGTACGGCTAAGGGTATGATCTATCCTCCT